>MU185431.1:44738-67820 GCA_016904865.1 Pissodes strobi | reverse complement strand
TGAACTGCACTTCCCGAGTTAGGTCTGGAGATTAGGATATGGTTAGATCACGTACTACGTCCCTGTGGACTGCACTAGATGAGACACAAAAGTCTGCTGGGCTAATGATCCACTTGACTATTTCCACTTTAAGGTTCATAATTGCATGCTCTATATTCACCCTCGTTGTTTTTAAATTAATTTATATGTTTATATAATGTTTTCCAAGTTCAAGTTCAAATTTAGGACAGGGTGATAATTAATTAATAGTTTAAATATTTCTAGTAGTTAACAATATTATATAATTACGCGTATCAAAGGCGTGAGTAAATTGCATATTTACATGCTAGGAATGCATTATTTTAACAATTGATGCTTAAAGTGTATGCTAATTGAATAACTACGAGTTTTTTATTGTAAGAACGATGTCTGTCTTGAATCAGCCCTTTATTTTAATCTACTATAGTAGTTAGTAACGCCCAACTAAATTTGGTTTGAGCGTTATTAATCATATACAAAAATTTGTTTTGGACGTTATTAAACATATACACAAATATATGTTTTCAACGTTTCAGAATTAATTATGGATAAGAAAATAGCAACAGCAGAGAGAAATATAGTTTCAAGATGCGATGAGAATAGTTTGGAGGCAGCAGTTCTAGCAGTATCTAGGAGGGTCTAAGCTAAACAGCTACTTTGAAACGTACCATATTCCTAGAAGAACCCTTCGAGATCATCTGAAGATCAGAGAATGCGTAAAGCGGATTGGCCGAAAGGCTGTGCTAAATACAGAACAAGAGAAAGATTTAGTCCAAAAAAATATACGTATGGCAGATATAGGACTGTCACTTACATTAAAAATGCTGCGCTTTAATGTTTTTAAATTCTGTCAAAAGCGCACCAGACAATTTTAATAAAGATAATCATACGGCACAAATGATAGGATTAAGGCATTTTAAAGAAGACATCCATATATTTCAAAAAGGAAAGCTCATTCATATATCAAGCACGAGCGCAGCAACTCATCAAATTTATAGCAGAAGATCCTTTTAGTAAGTTTAGCAACTTGCTAAACTTATTAAAAAGATCTTCTAGATGACTTAGTTATTAGATAAATTAGAGGTAAGGCATAAATCTGAAAAAATATATAGATGAGAAGGGTTGTCGGCTATCCCTGCACCACCAACCTACTGTAGTCGCACAAAATGGTGCGAAAATTATTTTCTAATGAAAATGCCAATGTTATAGTGGTGGGCTGTGTATTCACTATTGGAAGTTCCATTCCACCAATGAATAGTCAAAAGGAAAACGCTAAATTAGAATTTTCTGACGGCTTACCTCCAGGCAGTATTGTTAGGAGACCCCTAAAGGTTATATGTTCTTATTCGTTTCATAAAGCACTTTGGCAGCTTCAATTCGCGTTGGAAAGTTCTGATGGTACTTGATGGCGAGGCTTGTCATTTGCACCTATCGATACTTAATATCACCAAAGAGCGGAGTATTATTCTTTATTGCCTACCATCAAACACCACATATGAGCTACAGTCACTTGTATATCGTTTTAGGAACATCACTGGAATGCAGAGTTACTTAAGCATCAATCTGAATACCCTTGCCTTTACATCACCAAAGTATGCCGCTAAAACAACATGTTAGCGCTATAGATTATAGATTGTATTAATTGTATTGAATAAATTGAATTGATTTAAGCGATTCGATTCCTTGAATTTTAAGAAAAGTTAAAGCATTGCCACCAACCATCAGAGGACCCTGTATGGTCAAAATTCCTCTAGTGATAGGATGATGTCAGGTTATTCAGGTACATATAAGTTGGTGTTTGGTACATCTGGCATAATAAACTGCAAAACAGTTTTAGTCATAACGCCGGTGGAGAATGATTACACTCGACGCTCGTTTCGCTAACGATGTTAGCATCAGCAGGAAATCATTTAATCACTTTTTAGAACCCTTTATTTATACCGAATCAGCAAAGTGAGCATTATAGACCTAGCGATTACTCAATTCTTGCAATCAAATTGATTTTCTGCAGATAAACTATCTATATCCAGCGGCAGAAATTGTTATAGTACATAACATTGATGGTTGAAACACTTCAACAAAAATGACGATGAAGGTGGAAAAGCCGAGACTTTTGCTATAGGTCGTGGACATACTTAGCTGGTTGACGAACCTACCAGGATCCCTGAGCGTGAAAGAGACTTTGCTAGCCTCCTGGATCTATTTTTAACAACTCATCATGCCCTTTACACCGTAAATGTGGGCTCATCAGACCACAATCTTATCTCCGCAACCTATGAACTTGCTATCAATACACGTGAGCCACCAGTACCTTGAAAAGTTTGGCACTACAAATCTGCAAAGTGGGATCTTCGCGAGTTTTAGTTTGTTCTTCTTGGAAAGATGCCTGCTTTAGGAATCAAAACACCTCTAAATCTGCTGATGAGATAACTCGAGTAATTCTATCAATCAGGGTTTCTCAAAGACGTCAATCCCATCACTCACCAAAGATAACGGCTCAATAGCGGAAAGCATACATTCTTGTCGAAATGTTTGCATTAAATTCTAACTTAGATCCTCAAAGAAAGACTTCCCGAACTAACCCGAGAGAAAATTCCTCAATAGTAATTTCCCAACGAGTGAAATGAATACTCAAAGGCCCAGAACTAACAAGGCAACAAGACTGGATGGCGTTTCCGCAATAGTGCTTAAGAAATGTGCTGCTGAACTAACAACTTTACTATGCAAGCTTTTCTCTTTATCATACAGAACTGCATGCTTTCCTTCTAGCTGGAAATGCGCTCAGGGGCAACCAATCCCGACGAAAGGAAAAAAGTGATTCCAAATAACTACCGCCCAATTGCCTTAGTTCTTATCATGTCCAACGTCATGGAGAAACTAATCTACGAACAGCTCTTAAAAAATCTCGAATCGGCAGACATTATACGCGATCACCAGTATGACTTCCGCAAGCACCGATAGATCTCCTGACTTACGTGACCTACCTGTAGACCAGAGCCATCGAGAGCTACGGCTAATCTCGTGCAGTGGCTCTCGACATATCCAAAGCATTTAAATGGGTGTGTCATGACGGATTGTTGAGCAAATTGACAGCATACGGACTACCACCAGCACTGCTTCTATGGCTTTGGTATTTCTTAAGAGACCGAAGCATCCGAGTTGGTATTGATGGATATCTCTCGGAGGAATTTGAAATGAATGCCGGTTTTGCTTAAGAGTGTATATTATCTCCCACACTATTGCTGCTCTACATCAACGATCTCTTAGAAAGGACAAACAATTTTATTTACAACTTTGCAGACGACAGCATTCTTATATGCTCATTCATGTCGCTGACCACTGCTCATTTCCTACGCGAGCGAGAAAATCAGATTGCTGCCATCAATGAGGATAAAAACACCATCGTGGAATGGGGTGACAAAAAATAACGTCCAGTTTAATGCAATAATGACTAAAGCAGCTTTCTTCTCAAAAACCGTACGATCTGATCAATGACAGGACAAACACTGACTCTGGCCTCATCCATAAGCTTGCTGTACGTCAACATAGAAAACAATACGTCTTGGTGTAATCACGTCACCAAAATCGCCAAAAGAGCAGCACAAAAGCTAGAAGCACTCTATAGAACAAAAAGTATACACCTCATCAGATCTTACTCAAATAAGATCATCTCTGGAATACTGAAGGAGAGCAGTCCGTCTTGCGAATGACCCAGAGCTAACTAAATACCTTGAGAGCCATGAAAATCGAAGAAAAGTGGCGGACCTATCTCTTTACTATCGATACTAAACTACGGAAGGTGTTCGAATGAGCTGGCACTTATGATCAGAATTGTGCCAAACAGAAACACCTGTCAGCCACAAGCTGCTCATCAACATATGATTCAGTTGCGAACACCTAGGACGTTGCTGTTATGGAAGTCCTTTTTCTGGAGAACTGCCTCGCTCTACTAACGTTTTTCCTGAAAACTATAACCTACAGTGTTTCAAGTCCCACGTCATCGCCGCATACGCACCCGCATGGTTGGGTGGTATAGGATTTTCCTTTTGTGTGTGTGCCAAACAAAAGAAATCAATGGTATTATCGTATTTATTTATTTGTGTTGATTTTGCTATTTAGAAATTTAAGTGTTCCTTAATGTTGCATCTAAGTATTAATCTTTTTCACCACAGTAGAGAAAAACTTATAGACATAATTTTCATATTAGGCCTAGCTAAGAAAAAAATGTCATTTCGCAAGTAAATTATTTATGCTTGGTGTTATTCGGAGCGAAGATATTCAGGCAGTAGAAGCCTGGAAAATGCATACCTAATGCAGATTTTAGCGCAAGGAAACTTATGAAGCCAATTTAAGCTAAATCTGCTAAAACCTATGAGAACAAAATTATGGGTGATATTATCAGTTACAGAAAATTCTTCTATTTGTGAAAAAGCTGTCTGTGATGCCATAATATAAGAGAGAGAATCGTTCACTTATTATGCTTATTATATACAGTTGCAGCAAGAGTTCTCCAGAACAGAATTTGAGCAACATGCTGAATGTTGCAACTGGGCGTAGACTAACACCAGGAAAGAGTTTATATTTTAATAGGGTTTTATTTTCCTAGGGTTGTCAAGAGTAAAGAAGTAATGAAGCCGCATTCCACAGCAACGGATTTATAAATTACGAGGAAGAAGGCAATTTAAATTAATAAAGGAAGAAAAATTTGCAACAATAATAATAATTGTCAATTTGGTTGATTATTGGTTTATTTCGTCCACCTTGCGCAACATAAACGAAAAATGTTTATAATATTTTATTCTAGTTTAGACGTGCCCTGTATTCAAAAAATGAAATAAATCATATTGTAAGTTATTATCAAAATCTAGAAGATTTTGGGAAATATTTGCAGTAATATCGTTTTTCCATTTGTTTAAAAAAAACACGTGTCAAATAGACAACTATTTCAATATAAACACTATCAGAACTTTTGAAATCCTCTATATATACCAAATGAGCAAAGTGACATTTATCAAAATATTTATTTATTTATTTAATGGACCAGGTATATTGAGATAGGTTTTATGTGTGGGGCTTCACTACGTAAAAACTGCAAGAGGTTTATAACAAAAAAAAACCTAGTTGAGCTTAAAAACTAAGAACATAAACTAAAATACTTTTCAAAAAACTTAATAGTTAAGCGTCCCGCAAACCAGAGCGGTGGCGGGCGCGGTGGCGGTGGCGATAAAATACTGTGCGTGTAACGCCAAGTCCTAGGTGAGCGAATTGCAGTCGACGCGAACGCGAAGCGCTGGCGATGCCGTACGAAAAGTTAATATAGTCGCACGGCATCGCCACTGATTCGCGTTCGCGTTCGCTGCAAATCGCTCACGTAGGACCGGGCGTAAGTTAATTAAAGACTGCAAACAGAAGCGATCTGGCAAATACACGTACAGTATTTTACCGCCACCGCCACCGCGACCGCCTCCGCGCCCGCCACCGCTCTGGTTTGCGCGACGCTCAACACACCTATAATTTAGAATAACAAAAAAATAGTATTATAGGCAAGGCGTAGCTAAGATCCTTTTATTTATTAAATCATTTGTTACTATTAGTTGCAAGCTTATCAATTTTTGTGTATCGTTAGTTATCCAGGTTTTTAATTTTCTCTTAATATAGTATTTCTCTTTTTTTATTCCTTTTAAATTTGTGTCTTTACATTAAATATCTTGATTGCCACAATAATTCTGCTACTATTCAATGCTAGTGTCATTTATTACTTGGTACAGTTATTTTTGTTCTCGTGGTTTTACTAGATTCTTTAAAATTGGTTCATAGTTCAGTGTAATTATGGAGAATTGATTCTAATAGATAGAGGTAGTCATATGTTAGTATCTTTTTTACAAATTGTTTCTTGTAAACCCGATATGGCACATCATACGCTCCTCCCCATGCAACTACACCATACGTTGCAATGCTATGGAAAAAAGCGTAATACCAAAGAATATTATATGCTATCGTAGTAGAATATTCTTTGGTAATACACTATCATCAGCGAAAATGCATTCATGAAGTGTGACACCTTATAAAATAGATAAATTAAGTATTTTGATTTTTTTAATTACATTTTCAATATGTGCCTTCCACTTTAATCTACTATCTATTAATAAACCTAAATATTTACAATTTTCAACTCTTCAATGTGAATGTCTATAATTCTTGGACGCTATCTATGTAAGAACCATATACAATAAATGCCGTTTTTTACATTTAACGATAATTCATTTAGACCATGCCATGTATTTACAATATTTAGATATTTATTCGTTTTCTCTCTTACTTTTTCCCATGATGAGTCTGTGCATATTATTACTGTATCGTTGGAAAAAAAAGAGATATGTTGTTATCTGGTAACTGATCTAGTAAATCATTTATATAGATTATAAACAAGAATGAGCCAAGTATAGTTCCTTGAGGCACACCAGTATTCACTTTTATTAAATCACTTTAAACTTCATTCACTTTCATTGTTGCATGGAAACCTATTCTTTAAGTAACTCTCAAATAATTCTTTGGAAGTACCTCTAACACCATATCATTCTATTTTTACAAACAATATTCTATGATTGACCATATCGAAAGCCTTAGCCAAGTCTAAAAATGTTCCCAAGACTTTTTCATTATCATTTATTCCATTTGTTATGTAACTAGTTATATTATAAATTGCATCTTTAGTACCAATATTCTTTCTAAATCCAAACTGTTTATTTGACATCAAATTCTATTTATCCAGAAATTTATATAGCCTGATATGTATTATTTTTTCAAATATGGTTGCAATGTTCGATATTGGTCTGTAATTGGTTGAAAGTTCATTGCCTCCAGACTTGAATACTGGTACTATTTCAGTAATTTTTAGAGCTTTTGGCCAAACAGATCTCAAAATACACAAATTGAAAATATGCGTTAACGGGTCAACAACGTATCTAGCAATATTTTTTAATACCAGCACCTTTATTCGATCAATTCCTCCTGATTTATTTTTCATTTGCTTAATTATTCTCAATAATTCCACCAGGGAAGTTGACTCTAAAAATAAAGTATGCTCATTAACGCTTGGCAATTTTAATTTTTCATTCTTTAGTTTATTGATTTGACTAGCTAATCTTTTTCCAACATCGCCAAAGAAACCATTGAAAGAATCAGCAATATCTTTTCAGTTCGTTACAATCTTTATATTTTTGCAATTTTTGCTTCTATTAGCTTATTATTTATGTACTTCCATATTTTTTACTGTCTCTACCACATTTAACAATCTTTTTTTGTCCAAAATTGTATTTAGCATATTTAGCAACTCTAGCAAGTATTTTTATATAATTTTTATAATTTTGCTCTAGTGCTGCATTCTCTGGATTAGCTTTCCATATGTTAAAAAGTATTTCTTTTGTATTACAAGATTTAATTATACCTTGTGTAATCCAATTTTATCGTGCAATATTTTTATCCTTAATATTTTTCTTGTTGGTTTCTGCCTTTTCAATTATTAATTTAATCATATCAATAAGTTCATTGGTAGCAGTAACAGGATCCTGCACAGACAGAAGCTTATACTAAGGTTATTTTTGTGCTTATTTATTCAGTTTTATATAATTTAAGAATTTGTCTTGTGTTTTAGTTGGCGTTTTTTCTATATTTATATCAACAATCATAAAAAGTGGGAAGTGATCACAGTATACTTGATTAAATTTATAAGATTTGCAAGTAAGAGCAGTTTTAGCAAAACAGTTATCCTTGCAGGTTCCCGTATTTACATTATTATCATTAGGCCTAGTTATTTTTGGAAAGATTGGTGTGTATTGAAATTCAAGGAAATTGTAAAGAAAATGTTGACTATCTTCATCTATATTTAACATGTCAATATTATATCAATCAATCGATCAATCAAAAAGTAGCTTTATTGTCTAAACGAAATGGTTGATGACAAAGCCATACTAAATAGGAACATTGAAACCTAAATTTAAACATAAAACCCGTCATAAATATAAAACAAAACAGATGGTGAAAGTTTAAAAAAAAGTACGAAAATGTTAAAACAAAAACATATTAAATTACACAACGAAATACTAAGGTCTGTATACACCAGCGAAACTAGAACAATTAAAATATATAAATAAAAAAGAACAGAAAAAAAAACAGAGAATAAAATGGATATAACATCAGGTAAGAAGATCATTAAAATACTCATCTAGTGTGTAGTATGGTTTAGTGCCTAGCAGCTTTTTTAACACCCTATTAAATCTAATATTGCACCTTATTGTTCTTATTCTAAGGGGTAGGTGATTAAAGATCTTCTTACCCATAAAGATAAAAGATTTTTTGACTAGCTCTGAGTGTGGAATAGGCAACCGAAGGGTGTCACTCGATCTAGTTCCAAAAGAACTACCCGGAACTATCTCTAACCCATGCTTAGCAAAAACGATACTTGCCGTCCGCAAGATGTAAAGGGAGTAAAGCGTAAAAATTTTGTTTTTCACAAAAAGTGGACGGCAAGACTCGCGGTGCCCCATTCCGCAGAGGGTACGAACCGCTCTCTTTTGCAAAACAAAGACCGAGTCAAAAAGATAACGGGCACTTGATCCCCAAAAGCAAATACCATAGACAAGGTGGGACTCGACAAGGGCATGGTAGGCACTCTTTGCTATTTGAAAATCCAAGCTCCTCGTGATAACTAACTCTAAGCGCATAACAACCAGTGGACACCATTTATGTGTTCATTTATGTGTTCTTGGAATTTAAGGTCACCATCAATTGTCAATCCCAAAAATGTGCCACGACAAGTATAGAAATGCCAGCCATTAAACATCTAAAACTCAAAATACTTGTTTTCACCGGATTAAAGCAGAAGCGGTTTGCATCGCACCAATCCTTAAACCTGGCCAGATCATCGTTCAAGGCCAATCTCAGCTGTTCCACATCCCTTTAGCGCCATATAATGGTGGTGTCATCGGCAAACATAGTTACCTCGCCCTTTATCGACAATAGAGGCAAGTCATTAACATATATGAGAAAGAGTAATGGTCCCAGGACAGAACCCTGGGGAACCCCAGAGGAAATCGGTAGGGACCCGAGCAATGCCCCACAAATCTGATCCTCTGAACACGACCTGACAAATAGGAACCAAGCCAGCACAAAGAAGAGCCCCTAAAGCCATACATTTCCAGCTTCCACAGCAGCATTCCATGATCTACACAGTCAAATGCTTTGGATATATCACAGAACACTGCTGCAGCCGCCTCACCAGAGTTTAACCCGGTGTAAAGAAAGTGAAGAAGATCAAAAATTGCATCACCCGTACCCCTCGATTCCCGGAAGTCAAACTGCCTAGAACTCAAAAGGCAAAGTCTATTTAAGAATAAAGTCATTCTCTCCCTCACCAGCCTTTCAACGATCTTTGACAAGGTAGGCAGAAGCGCTATTGGATGAAAATTGGACGGGCTGTTGTGGTCACCGCCCTTATGAAGAGGGACAATTACTGCCTGCTTAAGACAATCAGGAAACAAACCCATTGAAAATGAGTCGTTTATTGACTCAGCTAGGGCTTCCAGAGCCTTGGTTGGAAGAGCAGAAAAAATCCTCAAAGAGAGCTGGTTTCATCCTGAAGAAGTCCTATTCCTGATCCTTCCAATAATACTTTTGATCTCGAGTGTATTTGTAGGACCAAAAAAGAAAGTCACACACTTATATCCCTCATGAAGTGTTCGGGCTCATCCACGGCTGGTCAGTTCAATAGCAACACTGCAGTAGAATGAATTAATACTGTCCGCACTCAACTCGAAATCTGTTGGCACATCAGTCCTTTTCCCTCTGAGCTCATTCACAATACACCACGATTCTTTTGATTTATTACAATAATTTTCAATTCGTCGACCATAGTACAATCGCTTGGAAAGGGCAATAGTTTTACGATATATTCTCCTGTAGTGATTAAAATATTCTAAGAAGAGTTGATTATCCATTGAAAACTTTCGAACATAATGAAGGCACCGCATATTGCTTCCTGACACACTCAAACCCTTTGTGTACCAAGACTTTCTCTTTTTATGTTTTTTATTAACAATAGGAAATGCCTGGTTAAAAATACTCAAAATCACAGAATGGAAGTGACCTAGTCTGCCTCCAGAGTCAGATACTATCTCCCAATCTTTGGCCTCATCACAAAGACGACCGAAATGTGAAAACTTTTTCTCCGTGTAAAGTCTGCCACGCTCAACAGCTCCTGGGTCTTGAATAGTGATAGATAGCCAAAGCAGCGTTATGGTCGGACAATCCCGCATTGATACAGTCACAAGCAATATTCTCACTCCCCACATTGGTACAAGCATAATCGATAATGGAGGAAGAGTGGCCAGAGGAACGTGTAGGTTGATCGACATGCATAATCAAACCAAAAGACTGCAAAAGATTGCACAAAAATATTAACTCGGTTCCCAAATTCTGTGTTAAAATCGGCAGACACCACCAAAGCTCCAGTCACCGAGACATCCGCCAACAGAGCCTCCAATCCCACCAAAAAACGGTCAAAATTCCCAGAAGGCGACCTATAAATTCCCAGCACACAAAGGTTAATCTTTTTGCAATATGCCATGGCGAATTCAATGACTTTTTCCTCAATAAGGTAGTCAAATTTGTTAACTGGGGCAAAGGTGTATCTGGGAATAAAATTGTTATGCATTAATATAATAGTGCCTCCATGGCAGAACTCTGTACGTGAAAATCCTGAGACCATAGTGTAATCCAGTAAGCCAAGAGGCTCATTCCGTCTCAACCAGTGCTCAACAAGAACCACAATCTCAGGAGACCCCAAAGATTCAAGAAACACCTCAAGTTCACTTACCTTATTTCTGACTGTATATTTAATAAAACTAAATTAACACCATCACCGGTTGCCCTTCGTCTAAAAAAGTATTACTGCTATATTCATTACCAACAAGAAGACAAGACCTATTTACATTTACGTCACAGCAAGTGTTGTTTTCTATCATTTGATTTGGTACTGGAACAGTATCAGTACCAAAATTTTCCCTAGCAGTGTCAGTTACGCATTCTATTGTAAAATCCCTTATGGGGCTTCTTAGTGGAATTTTCAAAGCAGCAAATTCTTGATTTAGTAAGTACAGCTTTAAGGCATTACATACAGAACCTAGTAGCCGAGTTCGGTAATCCCATCAGATATGCGACAGATTTTTTGTCACGTGACCACAGATCGGATGGAGTAATCTTTGATAAACGAACGGTACAGATCGTTGTTTAAAAGTCAACAGTGTGAAATGTCTTTCTGGATTGTTTTTATTTTTTTTTCATGGTGTTTTGACGTAAGCTAGAAAATGTATCAATTATTTTTAGATTAATTAAATGAGTATTCTTACTGCTCTATTGGTTCTAATTGCAGGAGGCAATCAAATAATTGAAGGGAAGACGATGAAGAGGAGGACGTCAATATTTTGGAAAACATGAGACTGGACGTGGTTTGTTTATTAATTATTTCTGCCTGCATTTTACATAATATTTGTATATTAAATGGATATGAAGCTGAGGTGAGGATTTAATAGATCTCCAGCAAGAATTGGATGAAGCGATATGTCAAAATCATTTTCACGCCAACAGATTAAGAATCATGAACTTAAATGAATTAATTGTTTTACAAGAATTAATGTATTTACACATCGTTTAATAAATAAAAATAATCAAAATTAGCGCAAATCATTTTATTTAATCTGGCACTTAAAAACTAAAGGATACCTGACTCCGAACTTAACCTCACAAATTCAGATCAATTGCTTTCGTCCGTCAAAATTCTCGGAGCAAAAAGATCGTCGTCAGATCGCTCAGATTTTAATCGCCGAACGGTTGAGATTTATTTCCCCTACATCTAGATGCCATAAACGAACGGTTCAGATTAATCTGAGCGATCTGAGGTAAATACCGAACGCGACTAGTATGCCTAAAGCCTTGAGCATTCTGTAGTTTGTAGTTTTCCACTATACGAATACTCACATTTTTATTCCTAACATGAAATTGACTTACATAGTCATAAACTTTCGCACACAATTTCGTACAATGTATGTTCTTAATTACCAAAATTAAATTTGTATACCTAACCACAGACAAAAGACTTTTTAAATTTGCCAATTTCCCTAACCTAGTACATTGGAAATCCAGTGAGAGTATAAGTGAGTCAGAGTATGTGAGATTTTTTGAGTACATAAATATATCACTTTTTAGAAGAATAGAATTTTCTTATCTCCACAATAATCATAACCTGACATTTATGTATAAATATAAATTGATAGCCACCTATATAGCAACGAATTTTGATGTCTAACCAATGTCACCAAAAATGCCAGTGGTAATAAAATGCAAGGATGTGGTGCAAAAGTGAACTCTTAATTTTATTCATATTGTTTTACAGATACTATTGCGGGTATAATAATTGAACAAATTATTTCATATCTCATTCCAGAGCTTGTGTGGTTTGGGTTTTTACGAGTATGGTCTCGGACGAATCCAATTTTACTATTAGTTCACATTATTATGGTTATGGTAAGACATAATATATTGATGGTGAAAAGGCGATATGCAAATATTTAATACAGTGGCTGCGATAATTTAACATTATGTTTTACATTTAAATTCAGAAAAACACAAATGTTTCAAAGATTTTAAAATATTACATATAGAGAACAAATCCAAAAAATTAAATTGTTTGGAAAGCATGGAGATTAATAAAGAGAAAAAGTCAGGTTTATTATTGAATGAGCAATTAGACACTAATAATTATTCTCTATTGTTGAATTTATATACATAATAACTTTATGAACATTGTTGTTGTCGTTACTCTCTATCTTCCTTCGGTATCAAATTAATATTAATAGCAAAAGCACTTGCCCATATTGTGAAAAAAATATTGGTTGGAATTCCATACCTTTAGGTTTATGGTCTCCTTTCTGTTACTTACTTAGGATATTTTACTCTATTTTTGCACAGTAGTAGTTGTGGAAATTTAAAACCTTTGTGCTTTACTCTAATATTTTTTAATTTAAGATTACTTGAAACCATAACATTCAAATGTGCCGAAACATATGTCACAATTTTGTTAAATTAAACTGTGGAAATTTAAAACCTTTGTGATTTCCTTTAAAAAATTTTAATTTAGGATTACTTGAAACCATAACATTCAAAATTTATTGTTGGGGAAACACCCCAACACGTGTAGAAACTATCGTTTTTCACCGTATCATTTGTTGATAACACCCTGTATGTATGTCGAATGAATGAGCCGCAATTAAACACAAAATAGATTTATTTCACCCCGGGTACAACCCAATTTGTGCATTTAAATTAGCATATGCCAGTTCTTCAAACCCCCTTAGTCCAAACCTAGACGGACGATCCCTTAATTCGATCCTGTACACCAACACTGTCTGTATAATAGATTACAATAGAGCCAACTTTCACTCGGAAAGGAAATCGTTCTTAATCGTTTTCAATTCAATATATTTCTATCTCAAATCAGCATTGTGAAAATGGTCTGTCAAAGAAAGAAAGAAGATGTTTTCCCCCTCTCAGATAAAAACCGACGTAGCTTTCCCGCGTTATTGTCCCTCCCAAAATCGTAAGAAAGATCATATTTCAGCTCAGTTAAAACGTTCGCACGAATAGCAGTAAAACGTGCTGTTCTCTGGCCAAAGGTCAAATTCCTTTTTGGGCCAATTTCTCTTGTATGCACAAATATTAGAGAATATTTAGTGCACCTCAGTTATCTTTGTCCAAGGTTTGACAAAGACCTCCTTTTGGGCTTTTTTAAGCAATTCTTCGAAGTCAGAACGATAGCGCCCCCTTTGGAAAATTGAACATAAGATGGCGGATTGACATTCCTGGTCGAATTTCTGTAGGCAAGGTGAAAGCTGGATTTGTGGTTTCCGTAAACACAAAAATTAAGTTTGGAAAATAACTAAGTAAAATCTCTCCCCGTTGAAGACAGGTAAAGCAGAGTCAAGGTGAAAAGGTACGCTGTGTGAAAGTTGCTAAGTTGGAGAACGAAAAGTATTAAGATGGGAAACTCATTTTTAAATCAAACAATCAAGACTAGTAGATATTTCTAATTTTAAGAAATCTTTTGTAATATTAGTTTTATGCTTGAATGAACGAATGCCTGCAATTATTCTAAGAATTGTACATATATGATTTCTATTTAACATAGAAAACGCTGTTTATTTATATCTGTAATATTCAAATGCAATTTACACCTGCATTATTAAAGTAAATTAAACCGAATACATGTTTCAATTCCTCTCACTACCCTATAGTAATACAGTTCATTAAAAGTCGTTAATTAGGATACCACACCCTTCTTTATGGTATTAAACAATAATAAAATCACTTGTTTATCCCGACCAGTTATATTCATTTGTTCTCAATCAAAAAAATGTTACAAATATAATAACATATATTTCCAATAGTTCTTAATAAAATTCTAGAGCGGAATAGTTTCCATAATAAAAATCAAATTAAAAGTCAGGATAAATAAATTGCATGTTGCGTGGCTGTGGCAAAAAGTTTTGATTAGCTAAAGCGGTAACTTAAATTTATTGGTCCCTAGGGAATGT
Organism: Pissodes strobi; assembly: GCA_016904865.1. Lineage (NCBI taxonomy): Eukaryota > Metazoa > Arthropoda > Insecta > Coleoptera > Curculionidae > Pissodes > Pissodes strobi. Next base: position 53,157 of record MU185431.1, on the reverse strand, counting down.
TTCAGACTATCTCACATGCATTCGTCAATAAAACGTGAGATCTCTAATTGATGCTATTAATTCCAAAAACGCCGAATACATTACGAAAATTCTCGTTCCCAGTCAAACAAAAGATACTTAGCGAGCAAATATAATGTTTTGGGTTTAAACAGATTATATATGGCTAAATCTTTATGAGTATATGTGTGCCTCTAGGCAAAATTGTAGAGAAAATCGTTTTTGCTGACCCACTTACATGAAAACGTTTTACTATAAAGTTTTTCTTCGTTTATTATAGAGGAATATTAAATAGAATGCTTCTCGCCGTTATATCTACGTCTTTAGAATATAAAGCCAGTAGAAACTTGATAAGCTTTAAGGCTTACCCTAGATCAAACCATGAGGCTTTTTGCTTGTATTTAACTTTGCCGTTCTCCTGCTGGTAATATTCTTACGAAACAGATAATTGCAGACTTATTACAGTGTGGTGTAATACTTGTACCTTCGCACAGAGGGCTAAAAATCTAGGTGGTAATAATTCACTTTGAAAATCGTCAAATTTTACAATAACAGTTGGGTTACAACTTATTAACCAACAAAAAATACATTAATTATAATTTGAAAAAACATTATAAAAATATTTATCAAAGTTCAAACTGATGACTTCCAAGAAATAAGCTATTTGCTTGCTTTTTATTTTGTAAACATTACGTTTAAGCTGTATTTTCACATAGAAGCACAGTGACAACTCTAATAATGGCCAAAAATGGCTTGTTTAAAGTGGCATTTCGAATAGCAGGTCAAAGTTTGGCAATAAGTTTACGATGTTTGGGCTGAAATTATTTACAATAATCGTAAGTATTATTAAAACTTTTTATTTTTAGGTTTTGTAAATGAGAAATAGTAAAAGGCCAAGTAATGCCAAAAAAAAATGCATTTTTCAATAGTCTGGAGAGTAATAGTTTTTCAGCAATATGTTTTAGTCTTTGCGGAAACTTGCGAAACAGTTTCTTTCTTCTTGTTTTAGGAACTATGTTTAACGTCTCTAGAAGAACGTTTCTTCAAGTAGGTATGGCATCAGCATCAGTCTGCAAAAAAAATACCGTGAAGCTTTGCTTACCTATTTAATGAAAAACCATCAAAGAAGTCAGTTAATAAAGGACCCAGACTCAGTGGAAAGGCATTTTTTGCGATTTTTGAAAGACAATTAAAGGAAGATGGAAAAAGTCGGGAAGAAAAATTGACCATTTTTTAGAGAAGTATGCGAACTGGTTGGATGGGGAGTATTCAATTTTTCAAATCACTGTTAATGAATGCACAGGGTCAGAACAGCCGAGATCGTGCGGACGACTACTAAAACCACTCGAAGAATTTAAATATGGATCAAAGTTACAAAAAAGTTCAACACTTGCTGCCTTCCAGTGTTGAGAAACTTACGTTTGCAGCTGAGACTGCCTTAAAAGGTGATGGTAAAAAAGATGCACCTAATTTAAAATAGAAATGGGATTGATTGTGAATAGGCCAGAGCCCGGTGTCAGACCGACCAATGATGGCAACACGGTCAGAAAGTTCTTCCTAAACCCACAAAAAGTGCAAATATTACAGGTCTAGATTAGAGAGTAATAACTAGGTCTAGATTAAGAATAATAACAGGTCTAGATTAAAGAATAATAGATAACAACTAATTACAGGCACCTTTGTCAAGGTATGACGTAAATGTTGAATAATTTGAGAAATACTCAGAAAAACTAGAGAACTCTATCTAAGTCTTTATTCGTGGTACTATATACCAGTTACCTTAAATAAAATTCTCGTCCATACAGACGATGTAGTAAGATATTGTTTAGTGCCTATTGGGCTTTCCGAAGATGCCCAAGAGGCATTAAATAAAATTATTGGACATTTATTGGACATTTTAGATAGCACAACACAAAATATCAAGAATTTTCACGAATAAAGACTTACTTAGAATGCTACTCATATCAAAAGCAGTGACTCTAAAGCTAAAATTGAAAAGCAAAAGTCAGAAATTAAAAGAAAATTTAAAATAGAAATGGGATTGATTGTACGTAGGTCAAAGCCTGGGGTCGGATCGACCAATGATGGCAACACGGCCAGAAAGTTGTTCCTAAACCCGCAAAAAAGTGCAGATATTACAAATCTAGATTAAAGAATTATAACTAGGACTAGATTAAGAATAATAACAGGTCTAGATTAAAGAATAATAACTAATAACTAATTACAGGCACCTTTCTCAAGGTATGACGTAAATGTTGATCAATTTGAGAAATACGCAGAAAAACTAGAGAACTCTATCTATGTCTTTATTCGTGGTACTATATACCACTTACATAAAATTCTTGTCCATACAGGCAAAGTAGAAAGAAATTATTTAGTGCTGATTGGGTTTTCCGAAGACGCTCAAGAGGCATAAAATAAAAATTATTGAAGATTTTAAAGAGAACAACACTTAGAAAATATCAAGAATTTTCATGAATAAAGACTTACTTAGAATGCTACTCATATCAAAAGCAGTGAATCTAAAGCTCAAATTGAATAGCAAAAATCAGAAATTCAAAGAAAATTTAAAATAGAAATTGGATTGATTGTATATAGGCCAAAGTCTGGTGTCGGATCGACCAATGATGGCAACACGACCAGAAAGTTCTTCCTAAACCCTCAAAAAAGTGCAGATATTGCAGGTCTAGATTAAAGAATAATAACTAGGTCTAGATTAAGAATAATAACAGATCTAGATTAAAGAATAATAACTAATAACTAATTACAGGCACCTTTCTCAAGGTATGACGTAAATGTTGAACAATTTGAGAAATACGCAGAAAGATCTAGATAACTCTATCTAAGTCTTTATTCGTGGTACTATATACTATATACCAGTTACTATATACTATATACCAGGTATTATATACCAGTTACCGTACATAAAATCTCGTCCATACAGGCGATGTAGTAAGAAATTGTTTAGTGCCTATTGGGCTTTCCAAAGAGGCATTAAATATAAATTATTGGAGATTTTAGAGCGCACAACACTTAGAAAATATCAAGAATTTTCACTAATAAAGACTTACTTAGATTGCTAATCATATCATATAATCCCCTAATAAAGAACAAAAATCAACGTCAACATATTCTAAAGGAGATCTTAGTCTTTTACAATGCCCACATATTAAAGCATCCTCACTTACTGATATTTCTGTAGACCACTTATCCGATGACGAAGCAAGCGTAGTCATATCTGGTGGCAGTACACTTTAAATTCATTATAGTTATATTATATAGTTATAGTCATATTATTCATTCTATAGTTATAGTCATATTATTCATTCATATCCTTGGTCTTTATTAAATTTTGTTAAAATATGTTCTGAAACTTATTTACAGCGCTGAAGTAAACGTCAATCTGTCAAAAAAAAACTAAAAACGGTCAATTTGTTAGCGGTTCTCGATTTTGTTTTAAATATATATTATTTAAGATTTAATATTGTTTTCTTTTCCCTCCATTTCGAATATATTTTTAAAATTTTGACTAAAACTGTTGATTAATTCCTCAACATTTTAGTTTTTACGCTTGTCCGAGGTTTATTTAGGTCTACTCCATATCGGAAATTATTAAAACACTTTTACCACCTACTTGTTCAAAATAGTACACTGTGCGTCGGTTGCGCCAGAACTTACTGCTTGTAGTATTAAGCAATCGTTCATTACATAAACATTTTTGGCTATATCTGTTTCTCTCATGATAGTTCGTTTTATTTAAATGGTGAAGTACATAGACACAACTGTCGCTTTTGGAGCGACACTAATCCTCATTTATTCTCAGAAGCACATACGCAGCAACCTCAAAAAACAATGCGTGGACTGGTATCTTGGGAGAAAATATTATCGAACCATTTTTCATCATTGGAAATCTAAATGGTGAAAATTACTTCCAATTTCTGAACGAGGCCGTCAATCCCAGGATAACTGCAGAAATACCAGAACAAGATGACAGCCTTAAAGAAGAATAAACTGATGTCTCAGCAAGATGGGGCACCTCTACACTTCGCTGTTTTTGTTCGTCAGTTTTCCAACAGAGAATTTTTTGGATGATGAATTGACAGGTATCATGACCTCCTAGTTCACCAGATCTTACGCCATTGGATTTTTTATGGGGATATTTGAAAACTAAAGTGTAGGCCACAAAGCATGAATCCCTTGAAGATTTACGAAATATAATTATTAACGAGTGTTGGTTAATAACGACTGAAATATTGGGTACTGTGAACAGACGTTTTTAAAATCTATTGTATTTTTTGTATGGAGGTCATCGGAGGTCATTTTCAACATTTAAATTAATTTCAGAAAAATAAATGTTGATAATTGTCCACCAACGTCCATTTTTATTTCTCGAGAACGTCCCTATAAAAATGCAAATCGAAAACAGGGTCATATAGAGAATGAAAGTACCTTTCAATTAAAGAATCAGTCGGCCCCTCTGATTATTTGAAAAATTTCATGGGGTGGCTCTGGAGTATAGGGAAATCCACCGTTTGATATCAAATTTGACGCGTCTCGCCGTTTTTGGCGAGAACATATATTTACAAAGAATTTTAGGATTGACTTTTCTCCTCTTGACTTTACACTCTGTAAATGTAAATCCACTGAATTCACTGCCCAAAAAAATATACTAAGCCAAAAGTGTATGTCAAGAAAGAAGTTCTATTCTCGTTGATTGAAATTAAAATATCCTTATTAAAATTGTCTCCACTGCCGGATTTTTCTAGTTCTACCGTTTAAGCCCTTATATTTCAATTTGTTGACGAGCTCTGATTTATATATTTAAAATTTCTGATTACAGGGGTTCAATATCTCCTTTAGAGTTTTTTATTTTAAATTTTTAACTGAAGATTATAAGCTATACATGTAATATTAATTGCTGCACAGATATGCAAAGCAGGTTCCTTGAACAAGAAAGAACCAGACCACTAACGTAAGAACTGCCTGAAATATTTTTTCGAGACAACCGACAGTCATCAAGGCATGATGAAATAAACCGCACTGTCATGCGTTTATATTACGTTGCAGCAAAGTTTAAAACTATGGCCGGCTGTCACAGAGCAAAGATTGATAGACGAAGAATGTGTAATAATATAGAACGATAGATTAACGGCTTAGGAAAATAAAAAATAAAAAAGAAGCCTTAAACGGATTGAGAGATAGGGAAGAAACAACCAGAATACATAAAAACGAAGAATATCAATCATGCTTCACACAAATAATAGACAAGCAGAAACAGTCACCTTCATTATGAACAGGCCGCCTAGCGATTTTGGCGTTGAGCAGTCCGTTGACAGGTAAAATATTGATTTTATTTTTTTTTTGTTCTCTGACTTTTCCGTGGTATATTATTTGAATGGCTCTGATTGTAAATGTTCTTTGGTTATGAGTTAAATGAGGAACCTTGAATAAATTGATGTTTCACATGGTCCTACCAACGGGTTTCTCGTTTCTTGGCCACGCCTAACCAGGAGTCAAATTTTCTGCTGGTCTTTTGAATCGGCTATCTCCGGCTACTCGTAGAGTCCTTCTTGGATCTAAGAATATATTATAGTATATATGACGCGGAGGAGTAACATCAAATGAAGATTTCAGACAGTAAACTATCAAATAAGAACTAAAAAGAGAAATTGAAACAAGTTTAATAATCTGGAAAGAAGCAACCCAACTCTGAGAAACATAGAGAACAAAAGTCAGGAAACGGCTTGAAATTTAGTGACCACTTATTTTATCTTTAAAAACACATTGTGCACGCCTATGCAGTAATCGGGGTAAACAGATATTATACTAGAAAATAATATTTTTAAAGGTAAACTTGTTAGAAGTTAAATTTGGCAACGAGTATTGAGCTCCAGTGCAAAAATCCTTTGCTTGATAGCAAATGTTCTTTAATATAGTTATTATTCATTGTCGACCACTTATTTTATCTTCAAAATCAAATCTTGCATACCTATGCAAAAATATAAGATGAAAACATATTTTAAGACATAATGTCGAGAGGGGCTACATTTAGTAATAAGGATTTAGCTCAAATGCACAAACTCGTAACTCTAAATCAAGATTTTTTAACATATTTTCCTAAAAAGTATTATCTGATTTTTACGTATTTTCACATCGTATTTAAATAATTAAGCATGAGTTAACACATCAATTTATTATTCGTTCATTTATTGACGGTTATTTAATTTTTGTTCAAAAATATATAGATCATAAGTTGCAACAATTTTTAATTCGAATTTGATAAGTTATAATTTATTATTCATTATGTTTGAAATCAAATGTTTGTACTCTTATGCAAAAATATGTGGGAAAAATAATGTTTGATGATATAAGGTCATTGGAAGTTATATTTAACAATAAATATTTAGCTTCAGTGCAAAAAAAAACCCTTAACTTGGAATCAAAACTTTTTGATATGATTTCACTTCAAATTATCTCTTTTGCGGGATTTTTAGCTTAAATTGTAGTTCAATCATTGGCGGCTAGTTTTTTCTATTCTAAATCAAATTTAACAAGCGTATGTAAAAAATATGGTAAAGGCTAATAAATCTTAGAAAATATTTAATAATAAAGATTTAGGTCTAGTTCAAAAACCTTTTCAGTTAAAATTGGTACTATTCATTAGCCAACATCAATTTTATGTATCACGATATTTTTTGCACAAAAATATCGAATAGAGAGAAGTATATTATTGTTATTCAGCAATAAATATCAAACTTGAAGTTAAATCTTGTTTTGTGACACTATTTCACTTAAAGTGGCTGCTATATTTTTATTGATTAATTCATTGGCTATCATTGATACTCGAATAGTTTTATGTGCAAAATAAATTTTTCTGCAAATGCTTATTAATAGCAATAGTATTAACTTCATGGCAACTGCCCATTTACTATGATTATTCAGTCAGTGGTATGTATCGAAATATACGTAGATTGCGAACAAAGTTACAAAGTTTCAGATAGAACTTGTCTACAAACTATCCAGACATATTATGCGTAAGTAAATCATGGTTAAGCAACGCAATTATGGACCATGAGGTGATTGGCATTAATCAATATACACTTTTTCGTAGAGATCGTGAAAGCTTTGGTAGCAGCAAGTCAGAGGGTGGTGGAGTTTTGTGGCCCCGAAAAATAAAATCCGCGCGGTTTCGGTACCGGATCATCTCCCAAATTATCCGATATATCTTGAATTGAAAATGATTGTATTTTTTGAATATTGAATAGTTAGTTGTAGTAAGAGTGTTATTAGAGTCCTTGTAAATCGACGTTCTAGGTGTTTCCAGTTGTACAACGAACTTGTGCGCCCTTGCGTCTGTCGCGATATCTGACAGGCGTTTCTGGATGCGGGATGATGCGGGCCAAATCCTGGGAACATCTGCGGTGAAAATATCTGTAAAATAGGGATATCTCGGCCACATGTCCGTGGTGTTCCAGTCTATCCAGATCCTGGTTCAACTCCGTATCGTCGACGAGACGCAGAGCTCTTTTCTGAATAGAATCCAGCAGCTTTATGATGTGTTTAGGTGCGGCACCCCATGTGTATGAGCAATATTCTAAGTACGGTCTTATTTGCGCTTTATAGAGTAAGGGCAGCTGCTACGGTGTATGCAGTTTTTTGTTGCGAATTAGCGCACCACTGATTTTGCGATATTGGCAACGTTGTCGTGCCAGGATATATTGCTGTTGACCGAAACACCCAGTAGTCTGATTAACGACGATGAAGAAATGGTCGATCCTACCATAATGATGTCAGGGCCCCTCCGTATTGGTTTTCCTGGTAAACGTGGTTGCTTGGGTTTTTGCTGCATTGAACTGAACCAAATTCCTGTCGCCCCAAGTTCGAACTTCCTCCAGATCTTGATTAATTGTTGTAATCTGCTCCTGTCTGCGGTTATAAGTCTCAGTCGTTGGCAAAGGATTTTCTGGTCTAAATTGGGAGACAAGGGTACTGTCATCTGTAAAACTATAACCAGGTATATTGGTTTCGGTCAGCAGGTCATTAATATAGATGAGGAACAGAGTTGGTGAAAGTATTACGTCCTGAGGTACTCCCGCATTAATGGTGAATGTGTCTGAGATGTGTCCATCAACTGCAACGTGCAGAAATAGGTAAATATGTTCTATATTGTTGTGGAGGATTCATTCTTACCCTGGAATTGATTGCCTTTGGCTCCACAAATGATTAAATTTGGTTTGAATTGTTATAGAGCCACTTCGGCCCAGGCTCAAGGATGTAAACTGCACAAGTGAAAGTTTAGTGACCCTAATGAAATGTGTACCTATATTTCTTCGATTCGATATCAAGTCGGATATCGTTTTCAAGAAAAGCAAATAACTAAAAATGAAAATGGTTAGCAAATACAATAAAACAGTAAAAAGCT
>MU185431.1:28236-44728 GCA_016904865.1 Pissodes strobi | reverse complement strand
ATTTGCGCGCATAAGCACCATATAATCTTGCATCTAATAATTGACATTCAAAATGTTTACTTTCTTATTGAACGCGATTTTTACCAATTAATTTATTCCCATAGATCAAAAGTTTTGGTTTTGATGAAATTTGCTGTTCAATTAAGAAAAACCCATACAGGTGACTCGAAAATATATACCTCTCTTGCAAACTTCCATGAAGAAAATATGTTCCGAAAAAGATCAGCTTATTGTTTTTGAGAAAGTAAAATACATATTTATTCAGTTTGGCCGCTTATGAAAACTGTGATGCCTTGAAGGAACAACTTCACAAACTAGAGCACAATGGTCAGGGACAACTTTAAAGCCCCCTTGCACAGGAAAATCCTGAGACAAAATGAAAAATATACTCCTAAATTTGTTATATTTCATCAGGATTATTAAAAATTAGAGAAAGAAAATGAATAATACCTAATTAGCTTTATTTTTTTAGACCAATAAATTCAATGTGTAGAAAAAAATACCTAAAAGACATTTCATCGCAGTGTGTCTTACCTAAGTGATCTTTTAGCGCTCCCCAATTGAAAAGCGTAATAAAACCATGGAAAAGAGCATCTGCCCGATTAAAAAAGGTTTGCGATACATTTTTCTACTTCAGGCTCGTTTTGTTCGGAAAAATAAATAATGAGAGGTATGCAATAAATGCCCAAGCGACTTGTTTGTCCCCCCCCTGAAATCTCTCCACTTTTTCTACATTTGTCATTCATTATAAGCCAACCTTATTTGCTAAATTTAAGGTTGAATCACGCCGTTCGATCGCTATATTCTATTATTCGGACAACGTAAAAATACTGCATTTCAATGCCCCGAACTTGGCAATTTTTGTTTACTTCTGGGAAATGGGAAAATCATTCTAGAGAATTTTTATAGAGAATTGATTTTAGAGTTATGGATTTCTCAATAAATTAAATATTAACACTTCTTCTTCGTTACTAAGCCATTATTTTTTAGGAAATAAAATCACGTAGCAACTTTTGGTGTATTCTGAAACGTGCTATGCTTTATTTCCCATTTACTATTTTATCAGTAAAGTAAATAAAATTGTGCAGTTTTTGTTTTAGTATTCATCTTCTGACGCAAAGCATTTATTGTTCTCTAATTTCCTCTCTGTCAATTGAAAACATTTTTGCGCATTGGATATATAACGAAACCCGATCATTTTGCTAGTTTCAATAAATGATTTGCCAATACAATGGCCCTTATTTTTTTTTGCATGAAAACAATGGTAATTCTAAAAGAACTAGGTTTTTAGCGATATTCATATTGGCCAGCTTATAAAAAGTTATTGTGAACAAGGCAACTATAAGGAATATATTTTAAGTTTTAAAAATGTATACGTTTTGTTCTACAGAAAATACTTTAATATTCCTACCGCGTACGTTATCACGTAATCGTTACCAACACTTTAAAGCTTGAATATTTGACGATGTTTGGAATCTCCGTAAAATTGTTTCTCATACTCTATGTCGGAATTTAGATGTATTTGTAATAGTGATATATAAACTTTCATCCATGACCAACCCCAAACACTTTGAGTTTTAACATTTTCTATAATCAGATCATTAATTTTAATATCTAAGTTAGCAACTTTTTTATTTTCTTGTTTAAACACCTTATACTTGGTCTTATCTGTATTTACTTTTAACTCATTAGACAGCAGTCACTTGCTATATAACTCAGGGTCGGCACTGACTTTCCGATTCAGGATTTGTTCATTCGCTCCCGCATACATTAACACTGTATCATCAGCAATTGTGAAATACAGTGCTTCAAGGTTTGCACACTTCAAATTAGGCACATGGAGGGAATATATCAGTAGCTCAAGTATACTTGGGCCACTGTTGTATTCCCTACGGACCCCTGTGGAACATCAAATGTGCTAGACAAAATTTCACTGCTTAGTTGGTTAAGTCTCACATATTGTTTCCTTTCTAGTAAATATGTTTTAATTAGACTGAATTTTATTAAAAGTAAATTAAAACTAACAACGTCAAAAGCCTTCCTTAAGTCAACAACGCCACCACCAGTTTCCTACCATCCAATGCCCTTGATATGTAATTTACCAGGTCAGCCATTGCACTCAATGTATCGCTGTTTTCATTGAAACCATATTGAAAGTTATCCACTCGTGTGTATTTATCGATTAATGATAGCAATATCGTTTTTAATGTTTTTTCCACAATGTTTGAAAATATACTTATGACAGAAATAGGTCTATAGTTATTCATGCAGTATTTGTTTTCTTATTTAAATATTAGACATTTTGCTTATCTTTAGCTCTTTTGGATAAATTCCGGTAGTTAGTACATTATTTGTTAAGTTTAAGACATTTCTTAAAAATAACTCTTCAAATGTTATTTCAATTCGAGATTTCAAATTCTGGGGGCAAACATGCTGTGATAAAAAAATATATATTTTTCTCAGAATGATAGTTGTAAAAAATATAGAACTTGTTGTGTTTAATATTTGATTCAAAGAAAGAAAAATTAAAGTATCCTCTAATATATTATCTCTATATGAAGCGCAATGAAAATATTCTGATTCGTATAATATAGCCTCAACAGCCATCATTTCAATCCCTATGTATATAAAAAAAATCACAAAATAGTACATTTACCAGAAATTATATTTTTCACTACCCCCTAATGCTTGTAACATTTATAATTTCGAGTATTTTTTAACGCGGTCAATATGATCTGATAAATAATAAGTCCCTTTTCTGCGGAAAGCAAAAATATGGTCGCACAAACTAATTGTGTCTCAAAATTATTAATTACTTTTCAAGTTGATAATGCCAAGATCATGTCGATTATTACATTCAAAGGATTGCTTTAACGAAAAACATAAAGTTTCCTTGTGTTACTCAGCCAGTTATTCGTATACGGACATTGAGAAAAACATTTGATAAAGGGAAAGTCTGCTTCCTATGACAGATAATTTTCTCAGGGGAAAGTATCCCGTCTCACAAAATAGCAATTTTATAAATTAAAAGCGAAATATTCCTCTATAGTCTAGTTTATTTAGAAGTAATATTTAGATACAATTTTTGGTGGGCACAGTAGTAGCGATATCATACACTATAAAGCAGTTATGAAATATATCATTTTATAAAAATACCTTTTTAATTTAAATCTAAATAACTACAGACTTTGTACTAAAACTTCCATTCTGCTAGTGAGAAGCATTCGTGTGAGCAACCGTGAAATAATTTGGCATTTCAATAAATGTGTATCTGAAATTTGAAATTTCCGTTTTCTTTATAATATAGACCCACAAATGTGCATCAAGTCCCTTTCTGCTAGTAACAAGCATTTGCGCGCATAAGCACCATATAATCTTGCATCTAATAATTGACATTCAAAATGTTTACTTTCTTATTGAACGCGATTTTTACCAATTAATTTATTCCCATAGATCAAAAGTTTAGTTTTGATGAAATTTGTTGATCAATTAAAAAACCCATACAGGTGACTGAAAAATATAAACCGCCAGCGGAAATGTGTACACTGAATACCCGCAGTACAAGGGAATACAAACGAATACTTAAGAATACAAGGGAATACATAGGAATACATATGACTACAACGGAATACACCGAAGTACACATAAATACATAAGAATGCATGCGATTGTAAGACCATACTAAGCATTAAAAAGAAGCGCATGTAACTACTACTAGCGAACATAAACAAGTTATGTTCGGGCTATTACTGACAGAAAATATCCTGCATTTTAAAGAACACAGTAAACATAATAGATAACTTAGTAGCTATGATAAAAATATCGGCCGTTAGGTATAGCATAATGCTTAATACTATGAAAGAGTTTAATGTTTTGGAAAGTTCTATTATACATCGAATAATATAAAGAAACAATAATTGTTAAAAACGAAGTTAAAAATCAAGACACTATATCACAAAACTAACTAATTATTGAGCTAATTATTATAACTCTTCTTGTCTCATAATCCTTTGCTCAATCTAATATTTTAGGAATGCATAAGGTATCAGCTCTTTTCAATTTAAATGGACCGTTACCTAATAACTCAATATCTTGGGGTATCTTGAGGCATAGCCTCATCAGTAAGGTTTTTAAGTTTGTGTAATATTTCGTCTATTTCAGTTTCATTACAGTATTAAGTTACATTAAAATCGGCCCATGTTATGTAACTTTTTCAAAAAAATTTTGAAGTGAATACTCTTTGGTTTCGTGAGAGTGATTTTTCAAGCCGTGTAACGGCACGGTTTATGGAATTTTTGTCTCGCAAGAGAGATAAAGTCTCGGATAAAGTAAATGCCTGTAATGAGAAAGAAAGAGGTTCGAGTCGCGATTGAATCGGATTTCTAGAGGACTCCTACCAGTTTTACCCTATAACTTTCGTCTCGCAAGAGAGATAAAGTATACGCCTATAATGAGATAGAGTGAGAGATTCAAACCGCGATTGAATCGCATTCTACCCGTTTTACACTATAACAGATTTCCTATTATATACTCGCGGTGTATTTGGATCCATAGGTTGATGTCATTATAAGCTCATTTCGGTAAAGAAGTATTCGCTTCTAACACGGGTAGTGTGTTACACGCGACTTTTTTAAAACAAAATTGTTTCGTTTTTCTCTCGGAAACGGTTAAAGGGAACTATTTACATATTACTATCATAAAAAAAATATTTAGAAAACATACAAAAAATAATTTTGAATAAATTTCTCGCTTAGGGGGCCGATATCTCGAAGACTAAGAATATTGTTTTTTTTTTCTAAAGAACCTTTTTTGTTTGTCTTCGTGTCCTTTATCCAAATCTAAAATTTGGAGTCGATCCGAAAAATAAACCGGTAGGCTCATCCGGTAGGTTCCAATGCTCCTATTGATCAAAAGAAAGGTAAGGTCGATATAAAATACGGTTTTGTCTGTTTGCCGATATTCGTATATTTACTACCGGAGTCTACCAGTAAAAACCGCGCGGGAACCTATTTTTCGAATAGATTCATTCCACCGATTTAGGTTCCATTCTTAGGTTATAATTCAGGGGTCAAATGAAAAATATGAATAGTTTTGAAATTTCGATACTGAAAAATTAAGGTTTCCCTAGGCTCCGATCGGCAAACCTATCGGCGGTAGGTTTCCGACGAGGTCGGATTCGAACTCGGGATCGTCCCTAACCCCCTAACCCAACTTTCAGCCCTCCAGGTCGAACGATACTAAAGGTCCCTATTAAGGGGCCCCTAGGAGACTTAGGGACCTGATATTTTTAGGGCATTCAGGCCAGTCCCCTGCGTTCCTCTGCGCTTCCTCTAGCTCGAAATTTACCTAAAAAAAAGCCGTAGGAGCCGGATTTTCAGTAGGCTCCATATACAAAAAAAAACCGTCCTCTAAATATAAAAATATTTTCGGAATTCCTCTAATTAATATTTAGGGGTTGAAAACGCCGATTTTCTACTTTCGAAAAGTTTAGGCATCTGTTTTGGCAAGTAGGAGCCAGGGATCGAAAATCGCCGAAATTACTTTTAAAGACTCCTCCGTGAGGCGAACATTTTGGTTTATCGTTCAGCAAAATGTTTTTTTACCTCGTCCGTCTCCTACCGCGGAACCTACTGGCATCGTCGAAAACCTGCCGATCCGATTTACAGCCGATTATCTGCAAGACATTTTTTGGGTGACTAAATGGGCTCCGGTAGGATCCCAACCTTTTTTTCTCGATTAAATCGTTCCGGTCTGAACTACTACACCCGGTCATTGATTTCGACCCAAAAATAAACTGTTTTTCTTCTGGAGCCTACACAGTAGGCCCCATGGTCCCCTAGTATCCAGATTCGGTCTTTTTGACCCCGAAAGCCCCAAGTACCAAATTTCACCTAAGTCCCTAACCTACGGTTTCCAATTTTCCAACGGGGAAACTCAAATTTGAATTTCTATGTATAGGATTTCCTAGAAAACATTTAGAATTCCAAAGCAATTCATAGGAATACACTCCGGATTACATAAGAATATAAGGAATGCATAGGAATACATATGAATACATAAGAATTCATAGGCATACAAGGGAATACATGAGATCACATAAGAATACATGAGATTACATAAGAATACATGAGATTACACGAAGCGTGAACACCGGAATACATTGGCGGTTTACCCCTCGTATATTCCTCTCTTGCAAACTTCCATAAAAAAAGAAATATGTTTCAAAAAAATATCAGCTTATTGTTTTTCAAAAATTAAAGTACATATTTATTCAGTTTGGCCACTTTTAAAATCTTTGAAGCCTCGTAGAAAAATAAACTGCCACTAACTTAATACACCGGAATAACTTCTCAAACTAGGGCACAATGGTCAGGGCCAACTTTAAAGCGTTAAAACCCCTTGCCCAGTGAAATCCTGAGACATAATGAAAAATGTATACCTGGAATATTTTATCAGGGTGATTAACAATTAGAGGAAAAAGTCGTTTGAATAATAAGCCTAATTTTTGGGAGATCAATAAATTCAACGTGTAGAAGAAATATAGAAAAGACACCTTATCGCAGTGTCCCTTACCTAAGAGATTTTTTATTAAGAGCGCTCCCCAATAGAAATGGACAATCAAAATCTAAAAGAGCATTTAACCGAATAAAAAAGGTTTCCGATAAATTTTTCGACTACACGGATCGTTTTGTTCGGGAAGAAGAAATAATGAAAGGTATGCAATAAATGCACGAGCGACTTGTTTTTCCCCCTGAAATCTCTCCACTTTTTCTGTAGTTGTCGTTCGTAAAATAAGCCAACCTTATTTGCCGAATTTGAGGTCGAAGGAATGGCTTCGATCGCTATTTTCTATTATTCGGGCAACGCAAAAATACGTGAGCTTTTCAATATGCTGAACTTGCCAATTTTTTGTTTACTTTTAATTTACCATTGGAGATTTTATGCTTCGAAATACGAAAATAATGCTGGAGGATTTTACGTCCTAGAGTCATTTTGATAGAGAATCGGTTCAAGAGTTATGGATTTCTCAATAAATTACTTATTTCTTATTTGCTATTTTATTGCTTTAAAGTAACCAAAATCGGCATTTTTTGTTTCAGTATCCATTTTCTCTTTGAAAATATTTAATGTTCTGTAAATTCATTGAAAAAATGTGTGCGCTATGGATAATATTGTGAAATCCAATCGTTTGGCAATACAATGTCTCTTTGAGCCCAAATATAAATTTTTTGCATGGAAGCAATGATAATTCTCAAAAGGATTGTGTATTACGATCTCTACAAAACAGCAATAACGAAAATGTTTTAATGTAAATTTATGTACGGTTTATTCCACAGAAAATACTTTGATATTTTTATCGCATGACGGTTACCTTACGTTTTCTTTTGTTAGAACTGAAATTTTTAACGATGTTTGGTTGTTACGTAAAATTGTTTCTTATATTATACGTCAGAATTCAGATGTTTGTGTAATAGTGACATCTAATACATTGTGTTTTATATTTTCTAGTTATTTCTTTCTATAACAAGTAGTGATGACTTTTTGGAAGTTATCTTGCATTAGTCAGTTCCATATGGGCATACGCAGTCATTCAGAAAAGATCTGATTTCTGTTTCAAGCTTTTTCCCTTTTAAGACCTATATCATTAAGCATTTAAGTTCAAGTTTCACTAATTTACTTAGTCTATTTATGAAAAACGATAAGGTATGATTTAATTTTTGATTCAAATCGCCTTAGAGAAGGATCTCTGAGCACTATAAAAATATTGAAAAGAGAGAGAATTCTTCAAATCCTTAAAGCAAACATATTGTCGTAGAAAATTGACCCTTCTCTCAAAATGGCAATTGAAAAAGTAATTGCTTCATTAAAAGAAAGAAAAATTAAACGTAATGAAACAGATATGAAATATGTGATTCGTATATTATAGCCTCAACAAGCACCATTTCAATTTCCTCGAGTACAACAAAATCACATTGAGTTGCCAACAGAGTATATTTATTAGAATTCCCATTTTGCACTAACCCATAAAACTTTTAATATTTAACATGGTCGAAAAAAAACTGATAAATAATAAACCGCTTTTCTGCAGAACACAAAAGTATCGTTGCACAAAATAATATTATACATATCCTTTTCACGTTGATAATGCCAAGATTATGTTGATTTTTTGATTCGAAGTATTGAAATATTTAAAGCTTCCTTGTATAAGTCAGTCAGATATACATACACGAACATTCGAAAAATATTTGATAAAGAGAAAGCCATCTGGCTCTAAAACATAATATTGTCGTACAGAAGTATCCCATCTATCAAAATTCCCATTTCGTAAAGTAAATGCGATATATTTCTAAAATCTAATTTTCAAGAAATAAAATTGAAACATTATTCTGTGGTGTGGACAGTCATATAGATACCAAACAATATAAAACAGGTACAAAATATCTGTTCTTATAATGCAACCCCAAATCATATTTAATCGCCAACAAACTACAGACATTTAACGAAAATTTTCATTCTGCTACTAAGAAGCAACCGTTTAATAATTTTGTCATTCAAAAAGATATCTATGTGAAATATCCATGTTCTTCATAACATAGACCAAAAAATGAGCATTAGCAGATTAGATCTCAGGTCCCGTTCTGCTAGTAACATGCATTTGCGCGCATGAGCAACCGTATAATGTTGCTAAAATACTTAGCACTAAAAATTGTAACTTCCTTACTTTAAGCGATCCTTAACGATTAATTTATTACCATTGATCAACATTTGAATCTTGATAAGATTTAACGTTCTTTTAAAAATATATATAATCAAATGGCCCCAGAATATATTTCTCTCTTGCAAACTTCCATTAAAAAAATATGTGCCGAAAAAAAAACAGTTTATGATTTTTAAAGAAGTGAAATACATACTTATTCAGTTTGGCCACTTTTAAAAACTTTGAAGTCTCGCAGAAAAATAACGGAACTGCCACAAACTTAATACACGGAAAGAACTTCACAAACTAGAGCACTATGGTCAACTCTCAAAACACAACAATTCAGCAAGCTAAGTCCCTTATCCTCAGATCACTTCGAAAAAATCCCAGTCTGCAGTAAACACGTTATGTATTATTCCGTGATTTAAAGACGCAGGCTTACTTCACCGCTTGGAAGTTGTTCAAACACTAACTTCGGTCGAGCAGCGCGGAAACTCCACAGTAGTCCCGAATCGGGAGTTTGCTTGCCGCCGCCTCGCGCCTGTTCGCCGTCCGAGCAACCATATATTCCTACGAGAGGCTGCAATTTAGACCTGAAAAATAAGATAGAATTTGAAGCTGCATAGGAAAAATGATCTCTCAAATGTACCTTAGAAAGATGGAAAATCTTCATTATTTCGGCTAAATTGATTTCTTTCGATGGTCGCTTAAGGGATGAAGTAGCGAATATAACCATCTATAGATGCCCTGGTCTGGTACACGGATTTCCCCTTAATGGCTGAGATGAGGTCGGCCGATGTTTAAAGAATTGATAAGGATATCAAGGAGCCCTTTGCTATCGAAAGGTTCACAACAAAAATATTCCACAATTCACAGGTGGATACTAGAGCTACCTAGATGGCAATTCAGACTGATATTCCGGATTAGCTTCAGGGTAGGAATGCCGTAAAAAAAATTGGCAAAATTAAAGTAAAAAAAAAATTCTTTAGACCCCCTACTGTCTTCGGTATAGAGGGTGTCTGCCTTAGTTTCCCCCTAATGTTAGTAAGCCCCTACTGTCTTCGGTATAGAGGTTGTCTGCTTTAGTTTCTATTCTCCTATTTCTTTATCTCAATTATTTGTCTGACTGCGAAGTATGCTTGTTTGCATGCCTGTTTCAACTCCGCTATAGACTTTTCATCATGTCCGCTTGATTAAAGTTCTCTCCAGCTGCGATTTTATGCATTCTTCTTACGCATTCCCAACTGAGGCACAGTGTGTACTCTGCGTGGTCGAATACATAATAGAAGTTGCAAATATTCCCTCGCCCCCTCTCTGGAATATAATTTTTGAAGCAGTCGTACCTTAAGAGTACCTGTGTTTGGAGATTGTCTATCTCCCCATACTATTGAGTCATCCAGGTCTGTAGATCCGGTATTAGAGTCCATGGCCATGATGCTTGCTCTAGCTTCTCCGCTGTGGTCCTCTTTTCTCCCCTAGATTTGCAGCATGGTAGGAAGAATCTTTACTATCACTCCCACTCCTCCCGTCGACATTGTTTTCAAGCGCTGCATACATGGATAGATAGTTATTAGGATGCAAGAGGGTCTTTGCGCCGGCATATTTTTATCAGTTGCTAGGTCAACCACGCTAGAAATTATTCTTCAATAATTAGAGGCTCTTCCCTCTAAAGTGTATAACAGAAGTGGTCAGAAGTACCGTTTTCTCCGATGCCAGTTTGAGTGGCCTCTTTACTATCCTGTACCTGTATGGAACACGTAGCAATGCTATATTCACGGTAGTCATCAGTGTTTCATCTTTTGCGGTTACGTCCATCGCGATGTCGTCCGCCAAGCGAATAACCGTTATCCCCTTTTTTTGGTGATGTGTGAAAATGCATTGTGCACCCCCCTCCAGGCAAAAGCGGGAGTGTGGGGCTCTCCCGGGGCAGATTCGCTCTCCGCCGCCTACCCACTAAAAACACACCGTCAATGGGAGCGCTAACTCGCGCTCACACCTTAAGGTTACGGGTCTTTCTTTGCCTATTGATATGCTGGCTCCTCCCCTGGGGGGCATTTCACTTGGTTTTGTCGTAACCTGCCTTTTTATTTGGTCGAGATGATATTTATTTTTGCGAGCGGTTACAAAAATTGACCTCTAGGGAGCTTTTTAGGCAGGCGACAAGTTAATTAGTGTTATGGATTCGCTTCACCTTTTTAGTAAGAAGTGTTGGTCTGCGTCCTGCAGGTTGGTCGAGAAAGAAAGACCGCTAAGTTATCATAAATGCGATTTATTACATGTGGTAGAGATAGATCTATAAATCCTAAACAACATTACTGGTTCAATATTAAATGGTAAATGGCATAAAGACATTTATAGTAGAAAGTTTAGCGGTCAAATGTTAATATGATATATACAGGTATATAGTCTAATCAGTCAGGGTTATAAAGTTATTTAAATACACTTGTCTACTTACATATGGTCAATGCAATCACTAAACGCATTCTTTGCAAACGAGCGGCCCTGTACGAATTATTGAGGCGCGTCAATTATTAGCACTTTACTGAGATAGATCCAGGATTTTCAGAAATACTTGCCTTGCAAGTTTTATTAAATGAGAAATTAAATGAAATTAAATCAATTCTGGATTTCCACTGAGGATGTTTATTATTATCATTAACTTGACTAGGGGACTTTAAAAATCAGTAACTGGCTAAATAACTTTCACTTTAAACCGGTGGCTTATACTCAAACTTTAGAACTTCAGAGACTTGACTCAAAATGGTAGGCTAACTGTAAACTTTAACGGAGAACTCTGTCTCTTTCTGGAGAACGGTTGAACTATTGAGCTGACTTTAGAACTGGCGAACTGTTGTGGTTTGGTAGGAGGTTGCGCTTTTATAACGTTGATCCCTCTATTATAAAAGGAGTGTCAGTCTCCTTTCAGAGGAGAAAAACTCTTAGGGGAATCTCTGGAAAAGGGAGGACCAAGAGGAGGAGTTATTCGAAATCCATGATGGCTTCTGGTCATTGCCCCTATCTGCGTGACTCAAAATGTAGGGATCATTTTGTTCGGTTACCTCAAGGAAACGGTGGCCATCTTGAAAGGGAAGGCTATGTCTACGGAGGTCGCGAACGCGACGCCCACGATCGAAAAGTGGGTCCACGGAACGCTAGAGCCAATGAAAGAGGATTCGTAGATTCCGCAAGGTTAACGCGGCCTGCTATAAGCTGAAAGGATATAGGTACAGGATACCCCTTTCGCAGTCTATTGAACTCGTACTACGAGGATATCTCGCGCCCGCTTCGAGAGGTCGAAGATCTAATTTTATCAGAAATGGATTTAGAAAAGCGTAATTGAATAATTTAAAATAGCAGGAAATTCGCTGTGTTACAGTGTTATAATCTTATTGTTATAATCTTGTTATATGAGCTGGCACCTGGCTCATAAGCTTCTTGTGCATTCGGACCGGTCATGTCTGATTCCAATAATGTCTAATCCCAGTACAGGGTCGTATTCAAATAGTTGTCTATGTTCTTCATTACTGTGATTTGCTCCATTGTCGTTGAATTTAATCCCTTTGTCTTTAATATAACGTTTTATGTTAATCCACCCAATATCCGCATGTATGTCATTAAGCCTGATATACCAGGGGGCGTTCAGGGCTTTCCTCAATGCTAGATTTTCCAGTGATGCTATAGCCTGTCTAAGTATTTTTTTGCGACTACTCCGCCCCAATTTGATGAGCAGTATGTAATATGTGTCCTAGCGATCAACTTGATGACTGTTAACTTGGACGAGAGTTCCATCTCGCTTTTGCTACCTATTATTGGATAAAGTAAGTTCAACGCACTTTTCGCCTTGAGTCTTGCCTCTGTACAATGCAATTGCCACCTTAGTCTACTGTCCAGTGTAACTCCAAGATATTTCGCCTTCAAACCCCAGTTTATGGAATAGTCGTTAATTTTTACATTGCTACCGGGCCTGGTGCGTCTTCTTCGAAAAAAGGATGACTGAGCCTTCGTCTATAGCGCTTTGTAATTTAGTACTGATGGTGTACCTGGATTTTTGCTTCTCACCAGGAATGCAGTATCGTCTGCGAATAAGCCTATAATCCCGCTCTTCACTGGTAGAACATCGCAAGTATAAATATTACACATCTGTGGCCCCAGGACCGAGCCCTATGGGACGCCTGCTTTCACCGGTCTTACCTTGGACTGAGCCTATCCCACCTTGAGTTGAAAAGTTCTTCCCTGGAGATAGTTTAGTATCAGTTTGCACATATTCTTCAGTATGCCGAACCTTAGCATCTTGCAAACTAGACCCTCATGCCATATTCTATCGAAAGCCATCTCCACGTCGATGAATATGCCACCGGTCTCCATGCCTAAGTTGAAGCCTCTGGTGTTCCGCCGAATGCGTACTTTGATATTGAGGATATCAGACTTATAGGCCTATAGCTCTGTGGGAAGGTGAGGTCCTTCCCCTTTTTCCCAAATATGAATATACTTGAACATTTCCAGCAGGCCGCAACGTGGCTGAATTTCTGAACCGAGTTCGCTATATTCGCCATGAGCACAAACCCCATTTTGGGGAGTTCCTTGAGCATCTTGTTATTTACTTTGTCCAGTCCAGGCGCCTTCCTGGTCCGTTGATATCTAATTATGGCTTTAATCCCATGGGGAGTTAAAAAGTCGGATGTTTTTCTTTCTGTCTTCATTCGAGATAGCAGCTCCACTGCCGCCCCCACTTCTTCTTCCAACTCTGTCACCTCTTCCTCATCTCCTTAGTCAAACTGATTTGTAGTGAAAGTAACCTCTAACGTGTCTGCGAAAGCTTCGGCTTTTTTATATCCATGTCAGCTAACCTGCTTACGCCATGCACTGGTGGTATAATGTTTGTCTCTCTTCTTAGCGCTTTGGCCAACCTCATGCCGGTTGTCCCCGCCGGTTAGTATATTCGCAGCTGTACATCGTATATGATGGTCCACAGGGTTTGTACTAGGATTTACCGACGCCATTCATAATTCCCACTCACATTCACTCGGATAAATTGCAATACTCCCTAACATTCATGTTGAAAGCTATCATCCTTATGAGTAATAGTCGTCATTACATGTTCGTGAAGTAATATTACAGATTACATCGAAGTAATTTTGAAACTATAATACTGTGTAACCAAGTTACTCCTTATGCATACTTCCGTGTGATGATATATGTCAATGACGCCTATATAATGGTCAGTTACATATAGATAACTTATCACCAAACTGTTCACAGCCCTTATTTTCCTTCCGCATCATGTCACATCGATGAAAGTATTTCGACGAAAAGTTTCAATCTCATTTTGCTAAAATGGCTTAAAAAGTGCCAAAAGCTCGTTCGCAAAAAAATTTGTATATGTGTGAGAATGAATGCGTAAAAGTGTCAGTTAAAACTTTTGAATGTTTCGAAATATTGACTTCACATTTGGTACACATATTTTACTCAAAGTTGTGCGAGGCAGGAGTAAATAGGCAGGTATTATAGGTATACATTTTCCCGATTCTTTTCATTTTTACATTCACGCCACGTGACGTGACGAAATATTGTTTTGGCATTTTCAATTTCTGAAGTGACTTATAAAGTTCTTAAGTGCTGAAAAATAAAGTTCCAGCGAAAGTTTGTATTAGCCTGAAGTTTTCAACTTGTCTTTTATAGGCGCATTGTTTGGTGAAAATGAATTATCAGGAACAATTTTAAAATTTTACTGATGGTGAAGGTTTTGTAGGTATTTTAGGTGAGCTACAAAATAAATGCAGAACGCTGCAAACTATCGGAAAAACACCTGACTAATTTACGAAAAGATTCAGGCTATCCAAAAGCAGAGTGCTTTTTGATCTTAATAGATCACAATACAGTATGTAATTTTTTTGTTCATAACTACTGTAAAAGATATATTCAATACTTCCTATTAGTGTTTTAGAAGGTATGAGCTCCGTTGGGGCGGCATGCAGTGGAAAGTCTGGCCGGCTGATTAAGTGCACGAGGTAAGTCGTACAATAAAGGGTCAATTCCTACTAGAGCTCTGGAGTGTCGCTGCATGTGGTAGCAAGGTCAGGAAGATATCGAGGCTTAAACCCTGCTGGAATACCAGAGCATCTCACAGAGACCGGTTATACCTTCGTTGGACGAGACCCCCTTGCGTAAAAAAGTTAGTTCTTGGTGTTTGTTAAAAGCTTTAGGGTTGGTAAAAGTTTAAAAGAAAGGACAAGGGTGTCGTACCAGACGGACTATGTGCAACCCTTTTCTTTCGTTTTTAAGTATATAAATAATACGATTACCATTGTTCTATTAAGAGTGTAGCCTAGCTGGGACGGTCGCCCCAGCTCTAGCTAAACCTAGACGACGCAAGGACACTTAAAACTGGATATATTGATGGGAAAGCCTTCTGAGCCCAAAAAGCGGTAGTAAAGGAAGGAGGTATTGGTTATTGTGTAAACTAGAAATCATATTCACTAAAAAAGATCACTCAGTCTAAAGTTTGAACTTGATTCTTGATCTTCAAATACAAATTATTATGATTATTATCTAAACATGTTTTAAAAACAGTTAACATTCAACAAATTTTAGTATAAAGGATCGAGCGGACCGAGTAAACGACAACTTGGTTCAGTTCGTGGATCCTTTAGGGAGCGTTCTGGTAACAAGTTCACCCCACTGTTCATCTAGAACTATTTTATACCTATACGCGAAAGGCTCTTGGGTGTTCAACCTGAGTTATTTTGTACCTTAACGGGAAAGACTCTGGGGGGTTAAACTCTCTTTCGCATTTAGTTCCTTTACGGAAAATGCACAAATAAACTTCTCTTAGAACACGTCAGTTAAAAGAACAATATAAATAAGTTAATTAAAGTCAGATATATAAAGTAACCCAAGCAACTCTCATAGCATCGACATAATTTAAGTAATAAGTATTTCAAGGAAGTCTCAATTTTTCTCATGAAACCGAATGGGTGGCGTCCGATAAGTCTTCAACGAATAGTCATACGTTCCACGCTCCTCCGGTGAAATAGATTTAAACATAGTTATCAACCTAAGGACAAACCTTCATGTATACTAAACCTGGGCAATAATACACATATCTTTAGTACGAAGCGAGTTTTTGTCCTCTCATCATCATCATCTGCGCTACGCACCCTGCAAGAGCATAGAGGATTACGCCAAACCATAACCTCTGCCACACGTGGTGGTTAGCGCCCAAATCGTCGTCGACACATATCCCGAGGGAAATTCAAATTGCCTCAGGGCCAAATCCTCTTTGACAATATTATAGAATTGTAAAACAAAGATAGCAGTAAACCTGAAGATACTTCTAAGCTCAGGGAGAGTATTCGAAGTCAGAGTACAGGAATCACTCATTATTAGCAAGTGACTGAGGTAGTAAAGTCGTAATTTTTAAATTTCTAAGATAGACAATGCTAGAAAAGTTAATAAAATTCAAGTTGGTTCCGATTCCTCAGGTGCTGGTGGTGTTCTTGGGCTGCTCAGTTCGTTGACAGAGAACAAAGAACCAAGGAACTATAATCGCTTTTACACATAACACGACTATATCCATCTATGACCCAGACGTGTATAATTCATTTAAGGCCACAATTCCGAATGAGTTATCCGAATCTCTAGACCCCAACAATTGATTTGAGGGAATGACTTTGCATAAAATTGATACCAAAAAACCGTCTCCCATGCGATATTTATTACTAAAACGTTCGTATCCTAAGGACTAACCTGAATGATTTAAGGACGTCAGTTTGTACGAATGAACACCATAATATA
>MU185431.1:4659-28226 GCA_016904865.1 Pissodes strobi | reverse complement strand
ACATGATAAAATATTTTTACTATTAATATTTAGTGCCACTGAACAGAAACTTTTAGAAATTTAATTCACAAAGAGAAAAATGGTTACTGTAAACATGTTAAACTTAATAATTCATTGAAAATATGTTGAATAAATTGAGATAAAACTAAATTAAACCATTTTATACATTATATAAAATGCGATGCGAAAAATAAAAATTACGCACATGAAAAATTAAACGATATATAAATATTACACCCTCATTTGACTCACTCAAATACTTCACAATATTAATATGAAAACATATATTTAATACATATCCATGAAGAGGCTTCTTGAGTTTATTAAAACCAAGGATTTACAGACATATGAAAAGATATCTTGCGAAAAGATAAAATGAAGACTTAAGAAGTGAGGGAGACATAGGTACAAATATAGAATGGTATTCAGCAAAAACGTAATTTTGAGAATTTTGATGTGTAAACATCTTACGCAGCGGTATGAGGGTAAATCTCGGGAAAATGGACCGAAGTGTGAAACCCGGATGTGACATCATAACCATGCGCTGTCTACTTCAGCGCTTCCTTGTAAACCGACTAGCGGATAAAGACAGCTTGCAAAATACATTCCCGACTTGTCGGAACTTCGGAAGGCATCGGGTGTTTTCGTTAGATTGCATTCCTATTTTACCTAGGTCTCTACGATTCAATGAATTGCTTACAAGTGCTCTGGTGGTTCAGTAATTAAGCGAGCGAAGCAGAGGGCTATGCGTGAAATGTAATATTAGACATTCTAATGCAAACATTACAAATGTAAACGTGTTTCTCTAAACATGAGCCAGTATTAACAGAATTTTATGCTTCGCGCAAACTATGCCGTATTTTTTCGAACAAAAATTTTCTAAATTTCAATCACCTACGTCTAACAACTGATGCGACGCGCTTTCGGTGTAATAGAAATATATATATTTTTTATTGTTTAAACAAGTAATGATTTTTTTTAAGTTGTTCAATGCTCGTGGAGCTATGACGAGTTCCACCCAGAGTAGTATTAATATCCACTTACCGAATTCGACCAGATCTCCTTCATTAAAGTAAACACCCGGGAAGGACGCCACCGAGTTCGTTACGGACCAAACTGGAGATCCCCACGTTAGTCTTGGAACTTGCTGCAAGTCCTCGATTCCTCAAGATAAACCTTGCCGGTAAGAATCGCAAAGGAAGAAAACTCGCGATCTAGAAGAGCTGAAATCTTAAACTACAAACTACAACAGATTGTGGAGCCAAATAAAAACGCCGCAAATACAATACTATCACTTTATTTGAAAAGAAATAAATGGGCCAGTAAAAAAATGTGATAAAGACAAAAGCGTAAGAGTAAACTAGCCAAAAATGGCGGTAAATACAAAAGCGTAAAAGTAAATTGCGAAGGCCCAATATTCTGATAAAACTATTTTCTGGTATGAAACCGAAGATGGAGGGCGGTTTGAACCCCAAGAAAAAAAAACTAAACTATCAAATAATAGTAAACTTAGCTATAAGTATAAAAGAAATACAAATTATCAGTGGTTGACCAAACTCTAGGAATATTAATGTTAAATGAAAATGAAGTAGGGACTACTTAAACGCTTAAGAATCGCCTCGAGTAATTAAGGTAGTACAAAGAAAACTTAGGTTTTACTCTACCGCGCGGGGACGTGATCACGTAAACCGCTAAGATAATGGGTCGCTAACTTGATAGTACAGAGGGTGCGCTGCTATGAAATTGAACGTTATTCCAGACAGAATACTAAAATCTAACCTTAACCTATCACTTATCTCTGATTTTTCTCTTCATCAAAAATCCAACATCCAACAACCCGGCCTGGTGGTAAATACCCTCCGATGTCCAACACGTTTCGCCGGACCAATGGACGAAGTAACTGGTCACACCAGGTAGACTAGCTCCGCCAGGCCAAAACTACAGTGGTCCCGGCAAGTAAGCAAACCAACAAGGTTTTGCCTGGTGTAAGGGCCTCTAAATCATCGTCCGGAGGAACAGCAATATATCTCCTAGGTCCTGTCTTACACAGAAGGCGAAAAAACTACGCGGCACAAAAAACCCGCCAAGTACTAAAAATGGCGGCCTTCACCAGAAAAAACACAGTTTCATAAATCCTTGCTTAAGCAAGATTTTCTCGTATGGTACGTCACTAAACTTAATCAAACCGAAGCTCAACAGCTAATACGGGAATAACTACCCGTTAGTCGGCAAAATTAGCCACAAAATAACTCGGCGTAAAACAAATTTTAAAATCGACTAACTGATTGAAAGGCTTCTCTGGGGAAGGACCGAACCTTTAAAGCGGAACAAGAGGACCCCTTCGCATATCGATAGAGGAAGCCCGCGCACCAGAAATTTTACTGCGGCATTCCTAGTCATTCCAATCAAAACGGATATCTTAAGACACGCGCAACAGATATCAATTATTACATTTTGTACTTCGAACGAGAGCAACTAGTACCGGGGCGTACCAAAACTTACTTATAATTAAAGACCAAAAAACGGGATGCCACACTGACTGGGTTGTCTTATCTGATGATGTCGATACCAAATTTTCTAAAAACTTTATCTACTCTGGCGTTCAAATCCTTTACTCTTAGGCCTATCAAAATTAAACAGCATAAACTCTGGTCAACTAAAGGCTTACGCACATCGGCAAAGAATATGCGTTCATTATCTCACCTAAAAAAATACTCGGATGGCGTCTTCTTCCATGATTACGTGAAACTTTACAGAAAAGTCTATCATAAAACTATAAAAGTTGCCAAGGACATTTGTTGATGTGTCAATATCTTACGCTGCGGTATGAGGGTAAATCTCGGCAAATGGGACGGAAATGTGCAAGCGGATGGAGACGAAAATGTGCAACCGGCTGTGACATCATAACCATGCGCAGTGATTTTACGAGGGATGCTCAAATATGTGTGCATGTCGATATAGGATATGTTTACACATCAGTGTCTCGAGTACTAGCAGACTCGCTCATTTTTTAATTATTATAATGAGATGCTGGCTAAATCCGGTAACGTTGCTAAAGAATCATGGTCTATTGTGAATGACTTAAGCAATAAGACTTCTTCGTCTAGCGCAATCGCTAATTCACCTGAGAACCTAAAGAATTTCTTTGTAAATATGGCTAAAGATTTAATGAACACCATAACTTCTTCTCATGATCCATTTTCATATCTCTCTAATGCTAATGTGAATTTACACAGTTTCTTCTTTACACCTGTAGCATTAGCTCAGCTTCGCAGTACAATTAAAGACTTTAAAAACAAATTCTCATCTGGGACTGATGGGCTCACTCTGAAAATGTTGTCAATCCTGCCGGAATGCACATTAAACCATCTTACTACTTTAATTAACAAGTCATTCCAAAATAGGGTTTTTTTCCAATCTGTCTTATATGTCAATAATTATTCCTTTGCATAAAGGAGAAGATAAAGTCCAAGCTTTGAACTATCACCCAAATGTACTCCTTCCCACATTATCAAAGATCATTGAAAGATTGCTTAAAAAAAGGCTTCTATCTTTTCTCTCTAAATATAAAATACTTACTACCCATCAATTTGGATGTTTAAGTAACAAATGCACAAATGATGCTATATTTTCCCTCTTCAATTATGTATACTCCAACCTGAATAACCATCGCTCAACAGCAACAATTTTCTGTGATTTCTCTAAAGCTTTCGATCGTGTAAATCATAATATTTTAATTAACAAATTGCAGTACTACGGATTCAGAGAAGTGCCTCTCAAATGGTTTAAGTCGTATCTTAACAACAGAAGTCAGCTTGTGAGGGTTGATACGTCGATGTCTTCTTGCAAGCCAATAGATTGTGTAGTACCCCAGGGTTCAGTACTAGGCCCTATTTTATTCTGCTAATTCCGATGTCGGCTGTCGCGCGCTCGCTAGCCTCATATTTGGGGGTACGTTATTTATTGTAGCCGTGGCAGTTGTCTAGAGTCTCAAGTTTTTTCGTTATGTTGAGTTGCGGAGCGTAAGTCCGCACGTTATACAAGTTGTACAAAAAATCAGGTAAGCTTAAATTGGAAAATGTTATATTTCTAGGATACAAAATTTGTTTCTAATTTATAATGATTATGAGTTGAATGTAGGTTGTTGTATGTTATTATAATATACATTTTGGGATGGATGGCTTTTTTATTTTCCTGATGTAAGCTTTTTTACAGATTTTTTTTGAATATGAGTTACGAAAAAGAACAGGATTATCTTGAAGAGCTTTATATAGAATTTCTTTCCGGTTCTGAGCCAGATATTGAACCAGACGACGACGATGCTAGTTTGGAAGGAGATTTCGAACAAAGACAGCACGATAACACCGACATAGAGGAAGATATTGAAGAAGAAGGAGACGGAATTCCACATGTGGTCGATGTTCCGCACAGAGTGCCACATTTGATTGGTAAATATGGGAAAACAAAATGGAGGAACGTCGCTTTCTAAATAAACGCATCACAACCTCAATTAGGATGAGAATAAAAGAAATTTGCCATATTTTAGACCAAATAATAGTTGATCCAGCCCCTAATCCACAGCCTGGTCGTCGAGGTCCTTGCTATTACTGTAATAGGCAAAAAAATAGACCAACTAAATTTGCCTATCAAAAATGCCAAAAATTTGTATGCCTACAACACACAAAATGCCTTTGCCCCAATTGCCTACAGAGTACAGGATGGTATTTCCGACGAAAGCAGCGAAGACTGATTTATTTATATTCACTTGTGTATCTATCGTAGGCAACTGAAACGTTTTTTTCTTTTAAGATTTTATTTAGTTTCCTAGAAATAGTAATATTATTTTGTTATAAATTGTTTTTTTGTCTTTTGTAGTATCCAAAATGTGGATTGTATATATATTTTTACTTTTATTTGTAAAATGTGAATTTAAATTCAAAATGTAATAAAATTTAGTTGCAAATATTTATTTTGTTTATTTTTATTGGGTATTTAAAATCTTTATAAGTTTCCAAGCGATTTTTTCGAAAATATTAGTTTTTTTCTAATTTCCAGAAATAGCGGACTGTGAGTCCGACGTTATCTTTCGTGCAACATTGCATCACGTTATCTCTGAAAGGGTATAGTTTGGTTTTTCTTTTTCTTTTCAATGTATGTTTCTATTGTGTTTGTGTGACGGGAATGTGTTTTGCAGGCTGTCTGTAACTGTTAGTGTAAAACGTGTTCTTTCTAACGCTAGAATTTAGGCAACCAATTCCAAGTGGTTGCCTATATTCAGGCGTCACGCGGCCTAAGATGGCATCAGATTTTCATGTCGATGATGTCGATATAGGATATAATGTTTACCCATTACTGTATTGTGTACTAGCAGACTCGCTCAATTTTTTTTATTAAAATCTAAGGATAATGTAAAGAAGCACAGGTTATGAAAATACTAATATTAGCATTTTTATTTCTTGCATGTATGCATGTACAACCATTGTACAATTGACAAACTTTGGTCAATGTACAAAATGGGTCACCCGGCATAAAGTCGTCGATCGAGGAGGATAAGCAATAATTGTATGGAACAATGGAAAGTGTTATTATAAAGCTGATTCAAAAATGTAAAAAATATTATGTTTTAAAAGTATGATGTGTCTCGTCAAGCATCGGGGGCCGATGCTTATTAAGGGAGGGGCATGTGTCGACTCGCATTCCCAGTAATAAAATACCTCACTGTGGAAACTTTGAACCTGACCATGAATTCCAACTCTAAATGGATGTTATTTAAAGTATAAACTGTTATGACTGACCTTGTTGACAATTCAAAATAATACTTACGTTGAGAATCAAAGTTTAGTTTGAAAAGCTGCACATCAGCCAACACAAACAGACTTTAGTCTTCAGTGCAAACTATCGAAAAGGAAGCGCCTCCCAGGAAAACCAAAGCCTTCATCTCAAAGTTCTGTCAGTGTAAATCAGCGAAATGATAACGCCCCCCCCCCCCCTCTGACAGGCAATTGCTCTTAAAATTGACATTTTAAAAATAATAACACCGTAATGCAAAGTGCTAATAAATTATAATTTATCACGTATTAAAAGTAAACAAAACTTAAAATAAAATATACGAAGTTAATAATCTATAATCCCTTTCTGGCAATCTCCCTCTCTGCTGTATATTTATTTTGGAGAAGAGTAACCTCCTATGCCCACGAGGCAGGCATCGCTGGATGTTCTGGTAATACTTAGCACATTTTAAAGTCAACCTGAAGCCAATATATGGTAAAATTGTTTTTTAACCTATTTAGTGATTCTATCCATCTCTCGCAATTGCTTATCTGAACTACACAACCGGAAAGAGCACTGATCTACTTCAACAAGCAGTTTTCTTCTGTGACAATACATTCATATACAGAGTGATAGGTTCTATATTACTAACTGCAGATAGCTAAATGCTCTGAGCAACATACTAAAAAGTCGTGAGATCTTACTTCCATACTGGGCAGCCGTTGGTTTGACTGACAATTTGAATTACGTGCGAAATAATCTGCGGAACTTAACCTACTGATCTGCCGCCACTATTCGTTGAGAACCTTAGAGGGTGGATATCAGGTTCATTCCATATTGATTGATTTCTCTACGGCTTTTGATAGTATCAAAAATGGTGTTCTCATTTGTGAGCTTGGACTTGGTGGCGTTGGTGAATTATTATTGTTGAAGTGGTTAGAGAGCTATATGGCATGCCACTATCAGCTGGTTCGAGATAATTTTTTCACATTTAGGAAAATAAAGTGCAGTCAGAGAAACCACAGAAATGACATGTGGAGGTCCTGTTTGTTAATGTATTTATTAGTTATATGTAAAAATATTTTCAGGATGGCAACGTCCTACTTTTCGCAGGGTATTTATAGTAGCTGCAGTCAGACTTGTCAAGACTTCTGAATGGTGTGTTATGAATTGTACCTATGTTGGGGTTTGAAACTTTCGGCAAAATGCACTAAAACAGAGTTTTAATCATCTTCTGATGATGCTAACATGGTTAGGTAAACGCGCGTCGAGTGCAAAAATTCTGTTTCGGTATTGTGGATAAAACTCTGTTTTAGTTAATTTTTTTTATGGCAGTGGCACACACACTAAAGGGAGATCCTATGGCACTCGACAAGCGGTGTGTGTGCGAAGATATTAATTGACACAGTTGACAACAGTTGTAGGTTGTAATTAGGGGAAAACAGATGTCCTGGGAGCGAGTTCCACAGTGATGCAGTGCACCAGACAAAGGAGTTCTTGTAAGGCGGCGTTCTGGGTGTTTCCAGTTGTATGACGGACGGGTGCGCCCAAGCGGTCTGTCGTGACTGTCTGACAGGCGTTGCTGGGGGCGGGCCAAATCCTGGGAACATCTGCTGTGAAAATGTCTATAAAACGAGGAATACATCTGCTCTAGTCTTCAAATGTTTCCAAATGTTTCGGATCCATTGAAAGATATATTCTTGATGTCCATGTCCTTGAAGTCCTCGACAAGTTTAATGTTAAATAAGCAGCGTCTGTATGGTCTCCTTGTTACAACATACTACACAAAACTGTCATTAAAAGAGTATAGAGAAAGTTCTTTAGATCGATTGCATTTAAGTCTAGCCAACTTAGGAATGACGTTGGTTACAGCATCTTGCACCATAAGCCCCAAGGTGACTCACTGCTAGCACACAAAATATTACATGATATTAATTTATTGGACTGAACTGCATAGTAGATTGCCTCTTCTATATTGAGCTTTCATGTTCCCTTTTATCGCACTACTATTTAGATGTGATGAGCTGGCTGATATGCACCCTGATTTAGATTCCTTTTATTCAGTCTTCCTTAGAGAGCTGTATTGTTGTAACGCTTAATGCTTGGTATTTATTACTTGCTTCTTGTGATTCTTTGATTTTGGAAGCATTTTTTTATATTTTTAGCCTTAATTAAACTTGGATCTTTAAATGTAATATTTGCAAGTGTTTTATATTAATAGTCTTGCTCGTAGGTAAATACTAAAATAAACAAACAAGTTGAAAAATATTCAAAATTTCGACAGGAAAGTTAAAATTATACACAATTTCGATAATGAAATTTTCCATAGTTTTAAAAATTTGCGTATTATACGTCAATGGTTTTCATATTAAGGTCAAAATTATTACTAATTTCGGGAGTAAAGCGAACATTTTCTACAATTTTGTAAAAATAACGTGTATGTCCTCGAAATTATTAGATAATTTTGACTTTTCTTTAAAAAGTCACTGTATGTAAGATTGACTTTCACCTAAATTATGGATACTTCTAACTTTTTGCTTGACATTATTGATGTTTTTACTTTTCTTTTAAAATTATTAATATTTTTTACTTTTACTTTGTATGAATAATTCCATCGGTTATCTCCAAATTATCGAAATTCCAGACCTTATTTTCAGAAATATTAATAAATTTGGCTTTTCTCGAAATTAGGGAAATATTTTCTCTCACGCACAAGTTGAGTCATAGCTCAAAATTATTGGGTACTATGGAGTTTTTTCTAGAAATTTAAATGGATAATTGTAACTTTTATTTCGTAATTATGAGTAATTTTGATTTTTTCTTCAATCAAATATGCATATAATTATGGATTTATTCAGATTTTTAACTCAAAATTATCGATAAATTTGACTTTTTTATGGAAATTATATATAACCTTGTCCCTTTTATCTTAATTGTAAAAAATTTAGAATATTTTTGGATGCTATAAAAAATATCT
The DNA here is from genome assembly GCA_016904865.1 of Pissodes strobi. Classification (NCBI taxonomy): domain Eukaryota; kingdom Metazoa; phylum Arthropoda; class Insecta; order Coleoptera; family Curculionidae; genus Pissodes; species Pissodes strobi. The sequence continues at coordinate 19,480 of MU185431.1, read as the reverse complement.
CAGATTATTTCTCTACGCTTTAGTATCAATCACTACATAAGCCAAAGTAAGAATTTAGAAAGTTACAAAAGTTGTAAAAGTATCGAACTAATTATAGGGATAGAAAAGATAACATAAAAAATATATTTAAAAAATTTCTTTGGTGTAATAAATTTTGCACAGGTGAAACATTTTGAACATTATCCAGAAAAATTAAAGAACACTTTTACGTTGAACAGGCAGAACTAAGGCAGTAAATTTATCATGAGTTTGATAATAAACACATGACACTTTGATAGATTCCAAGGTGTTACCAAAAATCTACTAATGAAAGTTGCTATCATGGCCAAGTTCAGTAAATTTTAACAGTACTTGGTTATCTGTGCGTAAACTGATAATCCATACAAAAATTAACTAATTAATTTGAATATGTTAGTTTAAAAATTACATTTAATAAAGCCTAGTAAAATATACATCTCATTTAACAAACAAAACAGTAGATCAATCACAAAAATAATTATCTGACAGTATTAGTCAAACATCACATTGTCAAAGGGGCAGTTAAATAATTTTAGAGAAAGCCTTAGGCTTTATTTAAATTTAACTGATTAGTAACTGCGTTATAATATTAACAGTTTATGCTCCAGCTATTTCTGTTCTACCTACCTTTTAACTCTTTGTTATCAAAACATAAAAGCGGTACCCTCCGAAATTAATATCAGTTTTGTAGCTTGAAACATGAGGGAAGTCTTCTCTCGTTTTATTATTTCCTTTAGATCATTCAGAAAATATTGGCAGCGAAATGACTAAATATAAGCATGAACATCAATCCCTTAAATGTGTACATAAAGCAAAAAGAGGATTCGATCCCAAACAAATTTATAAACGCAACTTCGGTTTGTATATTTAATCACAAAACGATACACGTTTCATGCAAAATCTGCTGATTGCGAAAGTATATTATTCATTTTCCATATTCCGGGCTGTTATTGTACTAAATGTTTAATCAACTTTTTCCCGCTATGATTTGCCCGGATGCGAATTTCACATTTGTGCGTTTGTAAGCGAACTGTGTAATTTTTTCATAACTTTAGAATTAAATAAAATGCTGTTTGATACTACATGGCTGTATTGGATGGTAAATCGATAATTTGATGGACGATAAATTAGAGCCTAAAAAACTCACGTGAATATAAATAGATTAAAGATTAATATTGTATTATCTTAGTGTTATTCGGTATAATTTTGAAGTTGATAGTGCTCGTATATGTTGTGCATATAGGATTTAAACAGTATCAGATAGTGAAGAGATCAGATTTATCGAAACATAATAGAAGAATCAAGCAACTGATAACTTCTGCCAAAGAGAGGCATATGCAATACCAAGATAAAGCTTTTTATTCGCACGCTACAATATGAGAGTGGACAAATTGATTTGTCACCCTACTCTAACATACTGCGGTCCAAAACCAGTGACGATTCTTCAGAAGACAATACAGACGGATATGAATATCTACCATCAGAAGATGATTCTGTTAGAACTGACCAAACAAACAAAACAGATTTTAAGAATATCACTGGAAACATCACGCCAAGAAAAAAACTACTAAAACTGCAAAACGTAACACAGTAAACAAAAAGAGAACCGTCCTGAAAAATAACATTACCCGACACTCCGATCAAAATGAAGTATCAGATTCCACCTCATTTCCAGGCGCGAATTTTATAGCTTTGCGCCCATCATGTTCTACCCAGGTTGGTACTCAGCAAACATCCTCAAACAGTTTTATACCGTCATTAACTTTTCGTGATTTAAACGGAGCATCTGCTATTGGTGATCATACCATCTACACTATTGGAGCCGCTAAGGGTAAAGGAAATTTACTTCGTAATAAAGGGTACGCTCGAAATTTTTGTCAACCGCGGCTAGACAGGGTTGCTAAATTATTAGCGAAAGAAGCATTCAAGAAAGGAGAAATGTATCTAGTAGCCTTATTAGAGTGAGTAATTTTTACCACAATACCGAACTGCTGGCTACAAATAGAGGCAAACTCCAATTGAAGATGAATCAAGATTTTCGACCCCAGCAGACTAAGGACCTTACCCGTATTGTTTTGGATTCATGTTAAAAATGCACTTATGGCTTCACGTAAAAAACAGTTGTACTGCTAAGCCTCAAAAAGATGATCAGAATAATGGTCAACATATTATTGCTGAGAGTCATGTCTTATTGAATGCTGCATTTGGTAGAGATTTCTCAACGGATAATGCTACAAACATATTCGCCAAATTACGTGATGATGACATAGGAATCTATTGCAAGGAAGATCTACTAATTCAAAGGTTTGGTGCTATGATGTTTGAGAAATATGGAACAACACAATGTGAACTAATAAGACAAACGATGAGATAACTGGCGCGTTTAACTTTAAAGTTGCCAGAAATTCACAATACAAAAAAGCTACTGACAGATTTTCTTGTACCAGAAATGTTTGACCTAATAATCTAAGATCTCTATGTGTTACGAGTCAAAATATCGTACTAAGACCTGAATTTGAGTTACCGTCACTTGCATTGAAAATTGGGTATGCGTTGAAAAAAATTGCTGGAACATAACGTGGTAGTTGCTGACGAGGTGGAAATTTATGTTGCAATGAACCATTGTTAATGCTTTTTAAATCTAATAGACTTAGAATGGAGTCCCAGAGTCTCCTCGAGTGCGTTTGCGACTATGTATAATAAAAAAAATTAATGCTGCTCAATTGTTGCCATTAACAAGTGATTTAGTTAAACTTAGTAGTTATTTAAATAAGGATATGGTAAAAGGATAAATTCCTCTATCAGAATGTCCAACAATTAAGATATTCTTAACTCTAAGTGTAATAATTATTTTTAATAAAAGGAGATCTGGGGAAGTCGCACGAATGACAATTGTTGCCTATTTGTCAAGGCCTAAGTGGTCCAATCAGTCTACAGAGGAGCTAAAACAATCTCTTACCGACCTTGATAGAAGATTATCCAACCAGCTTACATTAGTAGAAATTGTCGGTAAACGAGGTAGAAAGGTACCAGTACTTCTGACCCAGGACATAAAATCTTCGGTGGTTAAACTTATTCAAACCAGAGGTTAAGTGTACATTTCAATAAAAAATCCTTTTATCTTTGCTGGTATGGGCGATTCTACTGTAAGCATCAGAGAACATGATTGCCTTAAAAAAGCTTGTCTTGATGCTGGTTTGAAAAGTCCAGACAATATAAGGAGCACTAAATGGAGGAAATATATAGCTACAGTATGCCAAATATTCAAATTATGTGAGAATGATTATGATTGGGTTGCGCGACGAACTTATTTATAAATATTTAAATGCTGTAATAGAAACAAGAAACAAAATATACCATCCATAACAACCATTCTCCGAAATTTCAAGATATACCTGCGATGAATAATGTTTTTCACAATATTTCTTTTATTGATGCCTTATGCGGCTTTAAAAATGACACAATGTGTTATATTATCCAGCTGGTTGCCGGATAAGATAAGAAGCTGCTGGAAGCCTGAACTCTATATGAACTGAGCATTTTACTTGACACCAAAGCTGTTGTATAATGATTAGTGATTCACGAACGCTGCACAGAAGACTAATAATCTTTATAGATGCAAATTCACCATTCATGTAAGATATAGCCTGAGCATGTCGTATTCTCCTGCGAAAGTTATTAACATCCCAATAACTCATTCTCCCTTGCAGAGGCACACAGCTTCCCTGGCTTCAAAGTGCACCTCTCAGCCAATGCTGAACAGTTGGTGGGAAAAAGGATTGACTAACCTACGTCTTCTAAATACGCCCGACATAATAGATCTGCTATATGATCCCCAGCTCGGGTTGCACTGGCTTTTGAGGAATCTTATCATAAACGACGTTTCCTATTTCATTAGGGCTATGGCGTTTTTCAGCCTCCGTGAGCTGGATATTCGAAAGTAGCCTAGCTTATCTCAGTACTAAAGCTTATACCATATTTTTTTGGCACGCTCGCCAATATGAGGCTTCCATCGAACGCATCGTGAATCCTTCTAGTGTCATTGTTGACTGAAGCAAAGACTAAGACCAGATTTCCTCTAAACATTATGCCTGACCAGGGTCTGCAAGATGACCTTTATAGATTTAGATTCTAGTACAAAATTTTAAAGTTTTTACCATAAAACGAGCTGGGTCTGCAAAAATCAGTTTATGTACTCTGCTTCCGCCATAGTTTATGACACACCGGTTTCAAGGGGTAATAGGCCTTATCGTTGCCCCAGACAAAGTTTCTATATGTTATATCTTGACAACGGGGACAGATTTGTTCCTCGAAACGTCGATCGTTTTTCAGTTTCTTTTAGGTTTTGCACCTTCGTTAGGATCACTTTACTAACACTTATGCTGTTTACACCCTGGAGCCAGAGCCGAAGCGCCACTATGTTCTAAAGAATTGTACATAGAGGTGGAGAAAAAGGCAAACGGCAGACTAACATGATACTGGATTTATATTATATCTGGTGAGAATTCCAAGGTGAATCAGCAGACTCATGCGCTAGCATATAAACGGTCAGCTACTGAGGTTCCAAAAATGCATATCTTATTCCTTTAAATGCTCGTTTCAGGAAATCTTACTTACATTTCAAGATCGCATACATTTTGCTCTGAAAATCTATTCGATACGTCCCAAGAAGCAAGTCTCGTCCCTATGGTTTCTTTGTCCACACATATTTTACTTCCGTTATGTATTATAGGATCATCTATGTACCAGATGATTTTATTTGCTGGAGGTGTCTTATGATCCAGCCCATACCACGAAACCTTTATAGCATGTGTGAAATACGAGGGAATTCCTCGATCTTATGGGGGTCTGCAAAAAGTAGTTTATGTACTCTGCCTCCGTTATAGTTTATGACACATCCATTGCAAGAGGTACAAATGTGAATCCCCAGATAAAACTAACATGATACTGAATTTATATTATATCTTACGATACTGCCAAAGTGACCCAACAGGCTCAGGCACTAGCATATAAGACGATCAGCTACTGAGGTTCGAAAATTGTATATATCCTTTCCTTTGAATGCTTCTTTCAGGATTTCTTACTTACATTACGATATAACCCCATCCACAAAACCTCTAATGCATGTGTGAAAGACGAGAGAATTCCTAGATCTTATGGTGGGCTGTATTTTGTCCAGAATGATGCTAATTCATTTAAACTTTTGCGAATAGTAAAAGGGAAAGTGATAGAAAGTTTAGCAGTGGTCTGAATGTAGCATATTATGTGGCCGATGATTTTTCTTCTGTTTATCCCAAATCGACTCTAGATGCGGCTGATCAATCACTTCAATCCAATTTATTAATTTAACGCAAATGATTTCTTACTGCATTAAAATGTCAAGACATTTTAGACGATCTTAACGGTATACACTTGAACACGGTGTCTGAGCCTGACAGATTGTATCTTTACACTTTAGCGACCGTTATGGCTTATATTTAACAGTCCTGCCATGAGGAAATTGTCGCGAGTCATAGAAACTTCTTATACAACCCCTATTTTGAAGTATTCGTTTAAAGAGGGATCGATTTTTGACCTAGTTCTAAATATCTCCTAAACAGTAGTTGTTTATATCCATGATATTACCAATTAAAACGGATTTACTAAGTTAAGGTCTGTGGCTCAAGCTCGCTTAATGATCTATGTTAATTTTATATATATGAGGCTCTCGAGTATTCTGATGTGTACACACACAATATTTTTGATAAAATGAATCATGAGCTTTAATTGCATTAATTGACTAGTTATGAAATACAAACATCTTTTTTGAACTGGATAAGATTGCATTTTTCTGATAAGAAACCAATAGGTAAGATCAACAATGTTGATTCAAATCTAAAGTTATTCACATCAGGAGTAGCTCAGAGAGGTGATTTAGCTCTTTTGCTCTCTTTTGGAGTGATGCCATCGATATCTCTATTTTTTTTTTAAATAACAAAAACGCTTGAATTTGTTTTACATATTTTCACAAAGAATAATTTCGAGGTAAAAACCAAAAAAATATATATAAAATTAGCTTTTTTCCCCAAATGACATTAAAAGCGGCTTCTTAATGACACTTGACTGGCTTAAAAGGTGTATTTTTACTGCCTAATCAGGAAAAGTGGACTTTTACTGCCTAGGCAGAAAAAGTTCGTTGCTATGCAACGTTCCAGGTAATAATTTAAATCAAACTTATAATTAAAATTGAGAATGATAGTAGGCAAACACAAATTGATGGAGTTTTAATTAAAGAAAATTACACAAAACTGCTTTTATTAAATTACAACTACAAACTACAACAGGAAAATTTTACTTATTAGAAATATTAATGGTGAATTGTGAGCAATTATTTAATACAATTGGACTCTCTCCGGAAACTCCTGAAAATATTTTATTGTCGATGTTCGACTTATTGGCCAGCGAGTCCTCGATATAGCCCTCCGCGACCGCGGAATACTTCCATTCCCCATGTTGCTTCAACACTGTTATGTCCCCTCCAGAATGCACCAGCAATTTCTTCTAGCATTTTACCGAACTTGTGAATGCCAATGAATTGTTGGTGTGCTTTACCCTTTGCATACTTATAAAAGAAACGTCCATTATTCAAATTCGAGGGTCTGGAGGCTGCATATTTTCTGTAAACGCTTAAATATTCCGTTACTACAAAAGATCTTGATCTTTTGGTCTTAGTATTTGGTAGCATAATTAGCAATTTATCCCCCATATCGTATATATCATCCGTTTTCATATGCAAAAGTTCATCACATCTACAAGCCCCAGCGACTGCAACAATAAGTACAACCTAAAATATAAATTGAAAAATAATTCTTTAATTCATAATAGATCATTTTCAGTATATTCCTACCTTCGTGCTCAAATACAGTTCATCTGGGGCTTCTGATAACAAAAATTCGATTTCTTCTCTTTGAAAAACTCGGGATTTTTTTGCAAGGAAACCATCTGACTGCCGTTTCAAAAAAGCTCGTAATTCAGATATTTTGCCAAATCAATGTTATTTTTTATGTTCAGGGTAGCTTTTAACATCGAATAGGTAGACCATAATGTTGAAGGTTTCATTTTCTTTGAAAGATTGGAAAGAATAGGCAATCAGCACATTTTCAGAGAAATTTCTTCATCTTTTTTCTGTCTATATTCCATGAATCTGCTGTATGTGAGTTCATACACAGTTCTTGACTTATCCGGTAATAAATTCAATTCCACATCTCGTGCCAGGTCTCTTATCTCAGGTGGTGTTAATGGTAATAACCCATCTTCACTTTCAATTAGGTCCATTTCGAACAGTTACTTGACAATTTTTTAAAATTGACAGTGACATTAAAGTAAACACAAACAATTTAACAAACATCATCAGCGGTAAACATAGTAACGAACTAGCTTTGTTAACATAATTTAATCATTTGGATATTAATAATGAAACGCAATTAATAAATTTAAAAAAGACGATTTTCGTGGAACTGGAACAAATTTGAAGAAAAAATTATATGTTTCACAAGGCAGAAAGCAGATTTTAATTTAAATGTTGTGGTTTTCTGCCTAGTAAAACAAATAACTCTTGTAAGTTGTCAAAATAAATGAAAACTTTAATAATGGCAATGTTTTTGCCTACGCCCTGTATAAAATAAATGCCAGCTAAATTACTTTTTTCTCAAACTAGATTATTCTCCATAAATTTGGCAACAGACTCCTTCAAACCCCATTTCACTATCTATTTGTATTAGTTTGTGGTCAATGGTATCTGTTTAAATTTTTATTCACTTGGTTGATAAGCAAATTAAAAACTAATAAATATGATACAGAAACCTTCCTTTAGAGCTTTGCAAATGAAGGCAAAATAGTTGTGGCGTATCGCTGTCATAATTGCGTCTATTTCATGTACGTTGTATCAATTTGTCCCGTTGCTCCCTCGGATTGATTCTCCTTTGAGTCTAGCTGCTTTTGATGAAGATTTTTCAGATGGTATGAAGTTGTTGGGTGAGGTTGGTTTAGTTTGTCAATTTCAACTGATAGTATTTGCAGAAAAGGAGTTGGCAATATAAATTTATGCTTGTCTACATACATCTGTTCAAGATTAGAAGCGAATAGAATAGATTTTTTTTTTGTTTTTGGTAGAGGTTGCAGTTCTCTCTGTTCTCTCCATAATAAATCGTCAAATTAACAAATAAAATCGTCAGAGAAATTGTGTTTTTTTGTTGTGAGATATCGCGCAATCTATTGGCTTGATATTCGTTGAAGGATCTGTTATTGCAGTTCATCCACATCGGGAAATATGAAAATCGTCTGTGTAGTGAGCTAGCAAACAACCTGTAAAAACTAATCTGAGATCCTGTAAAAAAGAAAGGGTCAAAGTGCACAGGCCGATATTGTACCCGTTTTTGGTGTGCCTTAACTGAGATACCTGCTGACCAGGCCTGGCTTGAATTGGGTTTGGCGCTCTTGATTTGGCGCGTTTTTCGTCATATATTTAATATGCGCTGTCTGAAATGTGACATTAATGAACCTGACGTTTCTGCACTAATGTCCTGTGACGGCTGTAACCGATATATTCACAAAGGATTTGCATGTTCTGCGCGCTCTGCATCAGAAATTACAGAAACTTATTTTAACGGAAAACGAACTCTAAAATTTATCTTTTTGTGTCAATCGGAACTGTTGAGCATCCCTAACCTTACTCAAGCAATAGCTGAACTGAGGGAAGAGATCTATAGCTTGAAATTCCAACCACCTGTAAGAGTTCAGCAATAATTTAATTGGTTTTTAATCTTCCTAAGGGCGATAATGGAGTAGAGATAGGCTCTTTGGAGTACTGACCGTGAATCCTCCAGAAATTGTCAAGATAAGTAGGATTGGAAAGAAGAACAAGAACGGGTTTAGATCGGTTAAAGTTACGTTATCCAAGCAGCAGCATTATTGAAAACCAGTCACAGCTGAAGGGTACTAAAGTCTATATAAATTCGGATTTAACTCCAAATCAGCGCAAACATGAAAGAACCGTTCGCGATGAGCTCAAGGCACGGATTGTTCAGGGTGAGGATAATTTGCGGCTTTCCTGTTATTAGATCAAAAAACCATTAATGTGTCCAGTTTCACATGCTAAAGAATTTTCAATATTTTTTCAAAATGTCGGAGGTCTACGTACTAAGCTCAGGTATCTTCTAGAATCAGTCCCATCTTGTAACTACGAAATCATCATTTTTGTGGAAACCTGACTGAATAAAATATTGGGTGACGCAGAGCTATATATATGGAGAATTATAGGGTCTACAGAAGGTCTTCGCAGACTAGTGATGACTCTCAAGGGGGCGGAGTCTTGATTGCAGTAGATAGAACTGCCAATAGCAGAAAGTTTGATGTTGATGACAACATTGAAGATATCTTTGTGCTCATTGAGGAAGGAATGAGATCACTTCTCATGGCTGGCGCATATTTTCCTCCACGTCTACCCGCAAACGCTTACGCATAATTTTTTGAATATGTTGACCACTTCTCTGACATTTACCACCAAACTGAAGTACGTATTTTCAGGACACTTTCTCATTCGCTGTGGGAGAATGACAAGCTTGTGCTTGTGCTGCTACGCTATCTGAAGTAGAAGCGTTGGAAGTAATATCCAGCATGTGTACTTTCCTCAATTAATATTTCATAAAATCCGGTGGCAAATACCTTTAATTCTCTCCTGAACTTGGTACTTTTTCGGAACTGTGCTTGCCTGGTTTTTGGGAAACTGAAGAATGCATGTTACCTCTGGATGTATACCACCCACCATTAGATGATTCGATGCCATTCCACTCAGGTTGTAAAAACATTTCTTATTCAAATAATGGCTACTATAGAGATTTCAAATCTTCTGACTATTACTCATTAAATCGTTGGTTTGGTGGCGTTCCCTGGAATTATCGTTTTGCGGGATCCAATCTGCAAGACATGGTGAGTATTTTCTATGATGTTGTGTACTCAGCAATTGAGTTGTATGTTCCGCTTAAGCGGTTAGCATCGGGTAAGTTTCCTGAATGGTATTCTTCTGAAATTAAACATCACATAGTTGAAAAAAGAAAGCACATAAGTAATATAAAAAATCTGGTCTTTGAAAAGATTATCACGAATTTTCTATATTAAGGTCTCACTGCAGGAGATTGCCAGTGGAATCTCATAATACCTTTATTGCTTTCACAGAAAATCCTTTGGCAGAAAACCCCAAACATTTTTGGAGCTACCTAAATTCTAAACGGAAATATGGTGAAATGCCTGCTGAGTTTCATTACAATGAGTAGAGTAGCTCCTCGAGTATGGAAATATCAAACATGTTTGCAGATTATTTTCCTAAGTTCTATACCACCAGGCAATATCCAAATATTAACAAAATCAGTTCGGAGTTTTCTAATATAAATATTGCACAATATAATATTACAATATCAGATGTATATACTCACCTACATTCTTTAGATCCACAAAAGGGTCCGGGTCCCGATGGATTACCGCTATCTCTTATCAAATATTGTAGTTTTGTCTTGGCACGCCCATTGCATATTATATTCAATTTCTCTCTAAAGCTGGGTTTGTTCTCGAAAGTCTGGAAGACGAGCTTCTTGACTCCGATACACAAGTCGGGGACTATTCCCCGACCACTGCCCTATGGCATTTGTAACAAATTATAGACCAATTAGCATCCTAAGCATAATCCCAAAGGTCTTTGAGAATATTTTGACAAAGTATTTGACAGTTGAGCTGGGTTAGGTGGTGGTTAGGTATTTGACAGTTGAGCTCAAGTGTATCTAAAATGAAAGATTTGGGGGTTATTATGAACAGCAAATCCTCATTTGCTGCACATATGGAGAGTGTAATATCTAAGTCTTTTCAACTGCACAAACCCCAGTGACGTGTGTGGCCCTTGATTTTTCCAATGTCATAGCTATAAAGCAGTTATATTGTGCGATAATAAGACCCTACCTTGAGTATTCTTCTTGTGTTTGGAATACCTTTTTATAACGTATATACTCTGGGTATCGAGAGAGTAGATTAAAATGTATTGCATATAAAAAGGTTATGCCTGATTTAACCTACTCTCAGTCCTCTTAAAGGTCACCGGAGCGTCAGAGACCTTAAATTGCTCTATAAGGGACAAGGAAGGAGCCTCCACGAAGATTGCAATACAAGTAATTGGGCGTCCCCTGGAAACGTTGAACATCATTGTTTCAACGGCCAATTCTTCCAACACCGGATCAGCGAAAAATCCTTCCAACACCGGATCAGCGAAAAAAAAAGAAAAACCAACGTTTCTTATGAGAGCCACACCTGGTAACGATCTCGATTAACATCGAGGGAATAACAAGCCAGAAAGAGATTTTGCTTGGTGACCTGTGCGGAGAAATGAACTGCGAAATACTATTAGTCCAAGAAACACATCCTAAGATAGAGGGAATGCAATTGATACTCGAGAGACCACATGATCGCTATGGTAGCGCAATATTCACCAACCCAAAGGTGAACGTACTATCCGCTGAATTGTAGGAAAACAATGACATCGAAGTACTGACAATTGGGACCACCCCATCTGTGTACAAACCACCCAATGCAGATTTCAAATTCGAAGAGCCACACAACTTTAGAGACCAGCAAACAAGAGTGATGATGGGTGATTTTAACTGTCACAGCACTGGCTGGGGCATAGTGTGACTGATAATAATAGCAAAGCTCTAGAACAATGGGCAGAAGCTAATAATCTGACGCTAATCCACGATCCAAAGCAACCAGCCTCATTTGACAGCAGCCAATGGAGAAGAGGATACAACCCCGACAACATATTTGCATCCAAGAATATCGAAACCCAATGTAGGAAAATATTCAGTCAACCCATACCTAAGTTACATCGACTAATTATATGCTTTATTGATGCTTTGGTCAAACCCCAGACTGTACCTTTCAAGAGACGGTTTAGCTTCAAAAAAGCAAAATGGGACCCATACAAGGTAGAACTGGACCGAGCTCTCACACAAATTACACCGACACCAGAGAACTATGTGGATTTCAAGAAGGTTCATACCGAGGGGACGTAGGACTGAATTCATACCAGGGCTGAGGACATCGAAAAAATAGCTGCTGGATAAGTATAGGCAACATTACCAATACGACCCTTTCTCGGAGGACACCATCGCAGCCGGAGAAATGCTAATGGCTACAATTGCCGCAGGTAGAAAAGCAAAATGGACAGCGCTGTTAGAGGAGCTGGACATGAAACAAAATAGCAAGCGAGCTTGGCGTACACTGAAAAACCCCAATGGAGACCCCACTAGTGCACTACTGAATTTCAGCGCGGTCACCGCCGACCAGGTGGCCACCCAGCTGTTCCTTAATGGCAAATCTCCGTGGAAAAACAACAAAGCCAGGATAACTCGCAACATAGCAGAGGAAGTCGACTCTTTTCGAATCCCATTTAGCATCGAAGAGCTTACTAAAGCAATTGCCACCATGAAACCAAACAAAGCGGCGGGTCTAGACGATATCATAGCGGAACACATTAAGAACATTGGCCCAAAAACACTTCAGTGGCTGCTCGAAATGTTCAATAAGTGTATCACTACATTCAAGATACCAAAGATATGGAGACAGGCCAGGGTCATTGCTCTCCTAATGCCTGGGAAAGAGTCAAATGAGCCTAAAAACTTCCGACCAGTCTCCCTTCTACGCCAGACTTTTAAGCTAACGGAGCGAATGATTTTGAACAGAAACTCAGCGACTATCGATGAGAAATAATTAATACCAGAACAAGCTGGCTTTAGACCAGAGAAATCTTGTGGCGGACAAATCCTGAACCTTGTTCAATACATCGAGGATGGCTTCGAGGGGAAGAGGATCACATGGGCTGCTTTCATTGATCTGTCTGCCGCATACGATACGGTCAACCATGGAAAATTGCTATGCAAACTATATGAGATGACAAATGACTTCCACATCACGTCGATTATTGGAGTCTTCCTCCAAAATCGCCGTTTCTTTGTCAGCTTAGGGAAAAATAGTAGATAGCGCTTACAGAGGAACGGACTTCCGCAAGGCAGTGCGCATTACTGTACAATAATTGTACTAATGATCAATCCACACGGCGGGAGATAAGGCAGTTTATATATGCGGATGACATAGCACTAGCAACCCAAGGAAATGGTTTTCGTGAGGTAGAGAAAAAATTCACAAATGCTTTGAACGACCTGGCCACCTTTCAAGTGTGCGCCTTCCATCTTCACAACAGGGAGGCAAGGAACAGATGAATATATTGTAGTGCGGCCAACAATTAGAACACTGGCCAACTCCAAAATACCCCGGGGTAACACTAGATCGAGCCCTCACATATAAGCGCCAATGCCTCAACACCAGAAAAAAAGGTATCAACTAGGAAAAATCTTCTCCAGAAACTGACTGGTGGAACACAACCAGCAACACTAAGAACCTCAGCCCTTCCATTGAGCTTCTCTGCAGCCGACTACGCCGCTCCAGTATGATGCGCATCCGCTCATGTAAAGCAAAATCGACGTCCCTTTTAATCAAGCGGTTCTCCTAATAACAGGCTGCTGGAAGCCTACGCCACTCCACCAGGTATACTGTATACTCCCTCGCTGTTATAGCACCGCCTAATATCAGAAGAGAGGTGGCCGCTGATGCAGAGAAGGGGCGACAAGAGACCGACCCAAGGCATCCACTCTATGGCCACCAGCCAGCTAGACCCAGACTCCGATCCCGTCACAGCTTTCTGGCCAGGACAGCGCCCCTGCAGGGCTTTCAGGAAGCCGGAAAGCTCCAGAAATGGCGCGCTGAGGTTCAAGACCCAACCACCCAACAAAAAGAGGAGCTGGAACCGGGACATTTCCTCCCATATCCAATCTGCAGACCGCTCAACAGACTTCGTACAGGAGTCTCGAGGTGCAGAGTAAACCTGCAAACGTGGGGAATGCTACCATGCGACCAGACACCTGCTGACCTGCACCGACATGGGACAGAACTGCACAGGGAACGATCTAATTTTAGTAAATGACAGAGCCATCAGAGCCGCAAATTTTTTGGAAGGACATAGTGTGATCCGGACGCCTAACGTAAGTATAATTACACAGTAAATACCATTGCCCCTCATTGTTGAGGAAAATCGCAGCGAACATAACCAGTTACGGACAAAACTATTTTTTGTCAAGGTCTTGCAGACTGGCCAACCTGAATTGTATTTTTCACACCAAGCGCCTGCACAAGCTGTGAGAATTGAAATCTCGGTGGCTTAGATTATCTTAATTCCCCTTTTTAAAATGTCGGTATTAAACAGTATTGTATAAACGTTTCGTTTGTTAAACTTGTCAAATTGATTAAGTGAATGCTTATTGAGACTAGATTGTAAATTAATGTGAAATAGGGCTATGCCCGTTAATAAATAAATAAATAGAATAAAATATAATAGATTAAGTTAGAAAAATATTAATTACAACACAAAGGGCAAAATTCTGCTTGGTTCTTCCACTTCACCTAAACTGACTGTAAAAGCAAACATAACAGGTCAGATAAACATAAATAACCAATTTATCCTATAACTTGTTCCAATAACATTAATCTCCTATATCCATTCTTAAATCTAAGCCTGGACAAATTTAGCCGTTTTGTGAGGATGTAGGACGAAGTGATTGCCTCTCAAATTCAAACCACGAACATCTTTTCTCAATGTAAACATATTATATATGTAGGGCAAACATTTATTGCCAAAAATGTTTCTTAGAATGATGTAATATATCATTAT
>MU185430.1:86763-113458 GCA_016904865.1 Pissodes strobi | reverse complement strand
AATTTTACCTAAAGTTGATTAAACGACTAACCAAAAGTAAGTAAAAGCATCAAATCGGGCTAAAACGTATCGAAATAGATTAAAACTTTTAAAACTAACCCAAATTAACCGAATTTTGGTGACTAACCAAAAATATCCAAAAACACTAAAATTGATTATAACTTATCGGAACTGGTTAAAATGATTACAATAAATTAAAACTAACTGAAATTAACTGACAGTTGATTGAACGATTAACCAACACTAACCAAAAGCACCAGAAAGGGCTAAAACATATCGGAACATATTAAAAATATAAAGGTAAATTGAAACTAACTTTAATTAACCGAATTTTGGCGACTAACTAAAATTAACCAAAACATTAAAATTGGTTATGACGTATCGGATCCGGTTCAAATGACTGAAATAAATTAAAAGTAACTGAAACTAACCGAAAACTGATTGAATGACTAACCAAACCTAATCAAAAGTAACCATAAACATCAAAAAGAGCTAAAACGTATCGGAGCTGATTAAAGGCATTAAAATAAGTAATTAACCCAAATTAACCGAATTTTGGCGACTAACTAAAATGAACCAAAATATTAAAATTGGTTATAACGTATCGGATCCGGTTCAAATGACTGAAATAAATTAAAACTAACTAAAACTAACCGAAAGCTGATTGAATGACTAACCAAAACTAATCAAAAGTAACCATAAACACCAAAAAGGGCTAAACCTATCGGAACTGATAAAAGGTATTAAAATAAATAACTAACCCAAATTAACCGAATTTTGACGACTAACTAAAATTAACCAAAAACGTTTAAATTGATTATAACGTATCGGAACCTGGTCAATTGACTAAAATAAATTGGAACTGGCTGAAGGTAACCGAATGTTGATTAAATGACTAACCAAAAGTAACTAAAAGCACCAAAACGGGCTAAAACGTATCGAAATAGATTAAAACTATGGAAGTAAGTTAAAATACAAATTAACCGAATTTTGGTGACCAAAAACACTAAAATTGGGTATAACGTATCGGAACTGGTTCAAATGACTAAAATAAATTAAAACTAACTGAAAACTTAGCCTTTTATGGTACTTTTGTTTACTTTTGGTTAGTCGTTTAACTTTCGGTTAATTTCAGTTAGGTTTAATTTATTTTAGTCATTTGAACCGGCTCCTATGCATTATTACCAATTTTATTTTTTTGGTCATTCAATTAACTTTCGGTTACTCTCAGTTAGTTACAATTTATTTTCGTCATTTGAACCGGTTGCGATATGTTATAACCAGTTTAAATGTTTTTGGTCAATTTAAGTTCGTCGCCAGACTTCGGTTTAAATTCAACTTAGGGTAATTCCAGGAGAGATGGCTCACCTTTTTTTAGACCCTTCTAACAAAAAAAAACAATAAGATATATTTCTTAAACTTATTTATTCATGTTTCAAACATGAGTGTACATAAATTCAAAAAAAATAAAATAAAAGTCAAAATAAATACCTGGGCCAAGTCACCCGGTACTTAAGGGTTAGATGGCCCAGTGGATATGGGATAGATAGCTCAGTTATAACTGTCCCTTGTCCATTTTTTTCTTGCTTAAAACCTTACTACAGGGGTTACATATATTAACAAAGTTTAAGCAAGTTTCGTGACACCAACTTTTGCAATATACACATTAAATCCAGTCATCTTTTTTCATCGTTGTTTTGTAGGGTTCACCGCACCCTACACATTCTGCATCTTCCTCTTCTAAAGGGCTATCTCCGGATTCTTGAAGGTCGAAGTCGGTATCTTCATCTGTTCAGGAATATTTTGCTTCTTTTGCTTTAATTTTCTGTGATTTATTTTCTATTTTTTTGTAACTTTTCTTTTTGCATTTTTGCCTCTTTCCTTTTGCTTCCTTATTTAGCTGAGCCAACTTTTTTAAATAAATAAAAAATTATTATTATTATTTTTCTCATATCGGACAGATGGCTCACGAGCCATCTATACCACAACATTACTGGGCCATCTATCCCAAAAGTGCGGGTGAGATGGCTCACTTGATAATTTTGTAAGCCGATGTAAACGCAGCTACATACCTATATAAACATAACCTCAACATCCTAATGAATTAAAATTATGCAAATAACTAAAAAGGAAACAAGTCAAAACTCAAAAATTTCAACTTGTTTTAAACTATGGAAAATTTTTTAACATTCGAATAATAAAAAAACTTATAACATCCGTTTTTTAATGAAAATACACGAAACTGTAACCACAAACTACACCATGCGTTTAAATCACGCTGTCTACGTTTCAACAATTGGAGAGTCACGATGTAGAAAATATCTAAAAGGACCATGTAACCCAGAGGGCCGTCTCTCCCGGAATTACCCTAATCTAATATTTTTAATCTGTTCCGATACGTTTTAGCCCTTTTTGGTACTTTTGGATACTTTTGGTTAGTCGTTCAATAAATTTTCGGGTGATTTCAGTTAGTTTTGAATTATTTTAGTCATTTGAACCAGTTCCGATACGGTATAACCAATTTTCATGTTTTTGGTTAGTTTAGGTTATTCGCCAATATTCGGTTAATTTGGGTTAGTTTTAACTTACTTTAACATTTTGAATCTGTTCCGATACATTTTAGCCCGTTTTGGTGCTTTTATTTGTTTTTGGTTAGTTATTCAATCAACTTTCGGTTACTTTTAGCTAGTTCC
Source organism: Pissodes strobi (assembly GCA_016904865.1). Lineage (NCBI taxonomy): Eukaryota > Metazoa > Arthropoda > Insecta > Coleoptera > Curculionidae > Pissodes > Pissodes strobi. The sequence goes on along the minus strand of MU185430.1, from coordinate 110,765 downwards.
AATTTATATTAGTCGTTTGAATCGGTTCCGATATGTTTTAATAAAATTTAATGTTTTTGGTTAGTCCTTAAAATTTGGCTCGTTTTGGTTAGTTTTAACTTATTTTAATGTTTGTAACCTGTTCCGATACGTTTTAGCCCGTTTTGGCGCTTTTGGTTACTTTTGGCTAGTTTTGGTTAGTCGTTCAATAAACTTTCAGTTAGTTCCAATTTATTTTAGTCATTTGAACCGATTCCGATACCTTATAATCAAATTTAAGTTTAAATAAACAAACTAACACGATCTCTCACGCGTATGACGTCATGTGGCAAGTGTAGCATGTACTTTTTCACTATTTGAGGACCTATATTAGAATAATTGAAACATTTTCAATGTTAAAATATCCTTTAATCGGCATACAATAAGCGTATTAAGGGAATTTCTGTAAAAAAGTCAGAGCAGCCATAATAACACACGATTTCCATGACCGCCTGTTGTGAAAAAAGAAAGTGAATGGCTATTGCAAATTATTATTTTTCCTGAGCCAGTCCACCAACAAAACACGTTTTCATTTAATTGGTGCGGACCAACTATTTTAATTTTGAACAACAACAAGATTATTTGGTGCAGGCCGCGTGTAACCGCCACGTCAAGGTTAAAGTTGGATGGCGAGGAATTTGCCGATCTTTTGCATCTGGTGTGGGTTTATCTGGGGCTTTGTCTTAATTGAATAGATAGCTAGTTTTGATGTATTTGTGACAAGTAAGGTCAGAATAAATAAAATAATTTTATTTAAAATTAGACTATTGACGCTAAAATGTGCTATATTAAGTTTGTAGACTGCATCTCTGTATAATTTTAACCCAATTTATTATACTTTATGCTTATTTTGTAACTAAATAACTGCAAGTTTAGCACTTGAAATTAGAGAACGGGTAGACTTTTCCCGTGCGCCCGCACGGGAAATACTTTTCCGGTTCGGTCGCATGGGAAATGTTTTTTCGTTCCCTAATTTTAAGTAGTAAATTTGCAGTTATATAGTCACAAAATAAGCATAAAGTATAATAAATTGGGTTAAAATTATACGGCGATGCAGTCTACAAAATTAATCTAGTATATTTTAGCGTCAATAGTCTAATTTTAAGTAAAATTGTTTTACTTATTCTGACCTTACTTGTCACAAATACATCCAAAGTAGCTACCTATTCAATTACAACAAAACATACAAACATATTTCCATAGCAACCCTTGATAAATATTAGATACCTGAATTCTACCGTGCCTGTGTCTTGCTTGTCTTGCAAGTTTGACGTTTGCTTACATTTTAATTCAAAATGTATTATGACATGATTTTGGATACCCACATAAAGTTATAATAATTTTAAGTTTTGATTTCAGAGAGGTATTATGAAAAATATCGTTCATTACACGTCCAGAAACAGCTTTTCCTGTGCTTGCACGACTTCCGGTGTTCGGCTACGCGTCACACCAGAAACTCTCGTGTGCGCACCGGAAATGCCTAGTTTCCGGAATGGTAATGAAATATACTATTTCCGTGCTGGCGCACCGGAAAGACTTACTTTCTTTGCTCCACAAGGTCGTCGAAAATTATAGTTTTCAGAAAGGTATTATGAAAAACATATTAATTACTACTCTTGAAAACCTTTGAACACGATGCATGTTCAAACAGATATACTATACTTTCCATATGCCATGCCGTGTGAAATTTATACATTCACTGGGCATGAACGGATCTATAGTATATTTTATTTACTTTGAAAGGAAAACAACCAAGTTTTAAAATGTCCACAATTTATTTTTATTAACCGTGACACATGTTTCGGCACACCGTGCCGGTCTCAAGACGGGTTGAGAAAGGCATCGTGTGTCGACACACGTGTCACGGTTAATAAAAATAAATTGTGGAAATTTTAAAACTTCGTCGTTTTCCTTTCAAAGTTTGCAATGAATTTCCATCAAGTATCAGCTAAATCCATCAATTTTATATTTTATATATTGACTAGTTAATAAATTTACATATGCATAATATTTGAGATCTCGAATGAATTAATGTTAGTTTTTTCTTTAATGACCAGCCATTTTTTAAATTTCTAGCATTGAAAAGAAACCTCGGAAAATCCACAAGTTTAATATAAAAATAAGCAAGTACCTATTTCATTAAAACCAGTATATAATTTCATGCAGTGTTAGAAAAGGTATAGACTGCAACGTATGGGAAAAGCACTACACATTCATATGAAAAGGGCTATTTTGAACACTTGTTGCACACTATACAATTAACAGCAACCACTTTTGACACGATCGCAAAAAATAACTTAAGATAATAAAGCAAATGCACAGTTTAATTCAGCAGTGAAATAGTTTTGGACTAGACAGTTCAAAAATAAGGGCTCTATAAAAACCGTGGCACTTATACGGTATAATAGCTACTTGAATTGCAATTTAAATTAGTTTTTCAGCAATTGCACAATATAAACTACTCCCCATCAGTGTGTTACGTAAAATAACGTTTTTATTATGAAATCCGAACTGGTCTTTGGTAAGAAAATTAATTTGTAATTAGTTATAAACCTTAATAGCGCTATACATAAACTATTTTCGGAAGATAACCGCGTAATGATGAAGTATCATCAACCTAACTGCAAATCGAATTGTTTATACACTTTGCGTCATAATAAGAATTTATTTTTTAAGTAAGTATTCTACGCTCACCTAACTTAAACTAGTTTAGTTGTGAAAGTATATATGTAATGAAGTCCAAATCCTAATCTGCAGCACTACGAACTATCTGTATGCGGTTTTGATCTAAAATTATATTTGTTATATACAGTTATTACAAGTATAATTTGAATATTTGGAAAGACCAATATCACATCATTGAAAACATTCGACGCTGCAAATGATATTGCATAATTTCCTTCACATCTAAAATGATATCTAGGTTACCAGTTGTAACCTGCCTCAAGCGTTAGGTGCTAATTATGAAACATATTTTGTTAACTGCGTAACAGACGGTCCATCTCCATATACCAGGTTCCCTAATCGGCTTTAATATAATTTAAAGGTGTGGGTCTATGTGTTGTCAGTTAGGTGAAGGCGTTACTAAATTTTTAACTAGGAATCTATCAATGATTTTACACATTAAACTAAAGTTTAGAAACATACTCTATACAAGAATATTATGAACATTTAGAAATCAAAAGCATTTATTAAGGAAAAGTATGTTTGACACTTATTTACCAAAAAAACATCGGGATCTCAATTAAATTATTTATTTAAATATTAAAAACTTACACAAACACTCCAAAGGCAATTAATTTCTAATTTCTAACGAGAAGATTCTCTGATAATAACGTGTAGTCAATCAGCAACTACTCAAGTACCTGGATAACAACAGAATAATCACCGGTAATCAATACGGCTTTCGCAAAGAGAGATCGATAAGAGATATATTGGCCTATGTCGCTGATATATCGAGTAGGAAAAATGAGAACTACAGAGAGTCTCGCGCGACTGCGTTTGATATTTCGCAGGCATTTGACAGAGTTTGGCATTACGGATTGCTCAACAAACTGACTGACAGCCTCTCTCTGCAGCTAGCTTGCCAGTTTCCTTAAGAACCGAGCTCTGTACGTTGCAGTTGATGGACACATCTCAGACACATTCACCATTAACGCGGGCTGCCTCAGGCAGCTCTGTTCCTCATCTATACTAATGACCTGCTGACTGAAACGAATAATCCTGTTTACAGTTTTGCAGATGACAGTACCCTTGTCTCCCAATTTACATTAAGAAAGCATTTACCAGCGGCTGAGCCTTACCACCGCAGACGAGCAGATTACAGCAAATAATCAAGACCTGGAGAAAGTTCAAACTTAGGGCGACAGAAATTTGGTCCAGTTCAATGCAGCAAAGGCCCAAGCAGCCACGTTTACCAAGAGGGCCAATACGGCGGACCCTGACATTATTAGGGCAGGATCGACCATTCTTCATCGTCATCAATTGAGGGGCCTAGTTCCAAATTGTACAATCTCCAGTCTAAACAAATTTTCAGAAAAGGGGAAAAACCTCTAAATTGAATGTGATGCCTTCTTTTTCGAATTTGAATATTCTATTGGGTTTTTGTCATTATCTATAGACATTTTATGGAGTTCTAGTAAAAAAGAGTAATCCTTTGCAAAAATATTACCAAAAAGCTTATGGAGATTGTACGTTATGAAGTTAAGTCGTGGAGATTGTTTACTCTGGAAATAAAGTAATGCTTATTAATTCAGGCAAACATGTTTATTTAGACTTATTAACTAACAAACTTACTAACACAAAGAATACTTTTCATATGTTTTTTCATAAAATTTAAACACATTTCCAAATAGAAACTATAGATAAACGGATTAAACAACGACAAAAAATTAAATTATCAAGCGAAACTCTTCTTCTCTTGCTTCGCATATTAACGTGTCCTCCGTATCTTCTTGGCTTCTTCCTTCCAGCACAAATTTATAAAATTTTAACCTAGGGTCATTTTTCCACTCTTCTCCATAATGCGAAATAAGAAGATTATTGACATCAACTCTTTTGTTTTCGCTTACAGCATTATTTTTTGTGATTATGGCTGGATCCATATTAGCGATGTTTTTCCCTTTTTTTGTAATAGGTTTTCCCATTCCTAGATCTGATCTATAGTTACTTTCTCCCCGAACTATTACTGCTCCATTTGAATTTTTAGTAAGTATCATTATTTTTATTTTAGAAAAAGCAAAATGCTACTGGCATGGCGACTTTATGAATTTACTTGTCTCTTCCTTCCAGTTTGTAATGTCAACGTCTTCTCCTACTTTGACTACAGTTGCATACCGCGAGAAGATACTTTTATATTCATCTGGCTTTAAAATAACCTCCTTCTTGCGAATATCTCGTTCAATGTGACCGAACACTCTGTCTGGGGGTATAAATGAATGTCCCCTCACTGGAAAAATAACTTCAATTTTTCTTATTAAGTTTTGCTTGGAGAGCCAGTTGCAACACATTGCAATAAGAGTCGTATTTTTATTTTGACCCCCGCATCCATCACACATCAGTCTAATTGTGTGAATATCGGTAAAGTCAGAAGTGTTCAAGATGTAGTTAATGCACGAGGCAATCTCATTAGATCCCTTGCTATACTCATTTTCAGTCCAACAAAAACTTGTAACCGTAGAACTGGTAGGTTTGGTTTTCGAAGTGCCTCTAACAACAGTAAAGTTGTAGATATAAAACTGTCTAGAGTAGTACACTTGTTGATCAGGAAGTTTGGGAAGCGCCTGATTCTTTTGACAGTCGAAAGAGTAAATTGCTACGCCATCCTCTACTTCCCTCAGAAGCCGGAAGTATGCTTGAGCCCTCATTTTGTGTACTCTTTTCTCTGTCATTAGGCTAGCCTTGATATTTTCGTCACTGCAGCTTTCAATTTTTTCTGTCAACTGTAGACATGTGGAACATACATCAGTGCGAGGAGTTCCAAAACCCAAATTATATCGTGTGTTGAAAATATGTCTAAAGTAACTTTCTTTCACTGGTTGTTCCTTATTATCATTTTGGTACATGGTCCACATTTTTGTAATATTTAGGGAAGAATCGAGGTACAACCTTTCACTTTGTCCCCTGCAGTAATGACCCTCAATGGCCTTAAATGTATTAATAAAATTGATAACCGATTGTTTTTTGTATTGATATTTTTCCATCCTCGTATCACCACCACAATTTTCCTGCTCTGGTAACGAAGTTTTAAAATAATTTTTGGTCACTATGTCAATTCTCCTTCTACTGATTCCCAAAATGGCCATAAAAGCATTTTTGCAAACTGGAATTAATTTTTTTTGTTGACTAAGAACATAAAACTTTGCTTAAAATAATTTCCGGCTGTGTCTCGAATTCTTTGGCCTCTTGCGCTTTACGGATGTAGTTTGACAGTATTTTAAAATGAAGTTATCTTGAAAAATTTGTTGTTTTACTTGATAAAACTTGCTATGAAAATTTTTTATTTCAGCCATTGTAAGCAAAGCACACTGGAATGCAGAAGTTTTGTGGCCACATGTCGGGAAACCAGAAGAAAATGTGGACCATACCTATATATACAAACGTATCATAGTAACTTGAAAAGACCCTAAATTTCTAAACAAACTTACCTCATCTGTTTTTCCTTATTTTTCTTCCATTCGGTAGGGGTTTTTGTTCGTTTTCGAGCCTTTTTCTCTCTTAAAGCTGGTGTTACTTTAACTTCCATTGCCAAACATATTTTAATCAAACGCTAAGATATTAGAACATTTAGGTATAATCACCACCGTACAAATAATAACAACTTATCGGTTCAATAGAGAGCAGACTAATGAGTAATTTCGAGTTATAACCTGCTAATATAACACCTAAACCACTGATTTTAGCGCGAACGAAATATTGCTCGCTTTGAAAATTAGAATATTATAGTATATTAAATAGACATTGGAGATTGTACGCTTTGCTTTAATTGGCGAATTAGGAGTTTGTACAGTTTGGAACTGAATTATTATTGGAGATTGTACGTTATGGAACTAAATCTAATTTTCTACACGAAAAATAGACTAGAGATTGACCGTTTTGGTACGAAATGATGGGTAATTTGAATTCAGCGCTGAAAATTACGTCTAAAACGCCATCTTTCTCATTTTTGTTATAAATTGGAGATTGTACACTTTGGAACTAGGCCCCTCAATTGTACTATTGAGTGTCTCCGTCAACAGCAATATGTCCTGGCATGACCACGTTGCTAACATCGCAAAATCAGCCTCCCAGAAGCTTGGTGCGCTATTTGGCAACAAAAAATGTATAAACCGCAGCAGTTGCTCTTGCTCTAAAAAGCGCAAATAATACCGTGCTTAGAATATTGCTCACACATCTGGGGTGACGCACCAAAGCACACCCTAAAGCTGCTGGATTCCATTCAGATTAGGGCTGTGCGTCTCATCGGCGATCCGGAGTTGACCCGGAACCTGGATAGTCTGGAACACCGTAGACATGTGGGCGAGATGTCTCTGTTTTACAGATGCTTTTACGACAGATGATGATGATTAGTGTGTGCACAACTGCCATTAAAAAAATGTATTAAATCTACATTATAAGACTATTAAATGAAAGCAAAATGAGATACTAAGTTTTAATCTAGGTCCTATAACATTAATATTGCCCAATTCCTATCTCTAAATGCAGTCAATCACGAAACACTATAAATAACTGGTGATGTAAATTTGTATATACAGGGTGCCACTAATTCGTTTCTTTGTATGGGTATCTCGAAAATCGTAAGAGATACGAGGTCGGTTAAATTGGGGCGAAGTTGCGCAATTTAAAGCTGATTGACATGCCGTCGAGAAATTTAGAAAATTTCTTCTACTTCCGGAGATATCCGTAAAAACCGAAAATCATCGATTTTAGTTTTATTTTTACCTGCCTTTGTTTGAAGAGATAAAGTAAAATAAATGTCACATTACTATTGCCACTTTTACTCCCCTACAAGCTGTCGGTATCAAATTTTAAATCCGACGTTTCGCCTTCGGGTCCCTTTTATCAACTTAATTTTTTTAAATACGGACCTGGGTTTTTTATCTAATTTTTAATTAGCCTTTGGTCTCCCAAAACCAACGATGTATCACACTGGTCCGATAGTGGTAACAAATATTATCATAAGTGAAATCGGGTCAGAAAAGATCGCCCCATCTCTGTCTAACACATTATCTCTTATGGAAAAAATCTAGATTTGTTGATTTATTGATAAGTGCGATACATCGTTGGTTTTAGGAGACCAATGGCTTTTTAAAAACTAGATAAAAATTCCAGGTCCGTATTTAAAAAAATGAAGTTGATGAAGGGTGCCCAAAAGCGGAACGTCCGATTTAAAATTTGATACCGCCAGCTTGTAGAGGAGAAAAAGTGGCAATAAAAATGTGAGATTTATTTTACGTTATCTCTTCAAACAAAGGCAGGAAAAAATAAAACTAAAATAGATCATTTTCGGTTTTTTACGGATATCTCTGGAAGTAGCCGGAATTTTCCTAATTTCTCGACGGCAGGTCAATCACCCTTAAATTGCGCAACTTTGCCCCAATTTATTCGACCTCGTATCTCTTACGGCTTTCGAGAAACCCATACAAAGAAACGAATTTGTAGCACCCTGTATGCAGCCCGTAAATATCTACAGGCATAAACGAAGCGATTACTAAACAAAACTAACCTGGATGAATCCCATAGCAGTGATAATATTAATATATCAATAAAAAGTTAATAAACACATAACAAATCAATGAAATATCCAATGATTTAAACATATGTAGATCTAGCCAGTAAGTATCTACGGTTAAAACGAATTGAGCTCAATTCGATAGCGGTACTAAGGCGAAAAAAATAAAGTTGCATATTGCAGTTAAATATAACCGTTCACTGCTATGAGGTTACGACTGATTACAGTAAAAACTTAGTGTTCTGGTAGGTAAGTTACTATATAATAAGAAAGGTCAAAGTCAAGTAATCGACAAAGATAATAAATGACTTAAAGTCATCCAACGATAATTTTAATAACTCAATTACGGTAAACTATAAAAATAATAGGTACTATGACCTACAGTCAGGTAAAGGTATACTCGATGAATCTAATTTCAGTAAAAGTAAACGAATTAATTATCATAACATTAGCAAAATAAATTCTCTACTCAAAATAATATGAAGTATGATAATTACAGTAAAAATAAATTAATTAATTATCATAACATTAGTAAAATAGATTTCCCACTCCAGATAATATCAGAACGTCGCGGTCAAAGTATAGTTTTCAAGAGTAGTTATTAATATGTTTTTACCCATTTTCAAGCGAGTCGTAGAGTAAATTATTTTGAACAGTCAAAAATGACTGATTACAGTAAAAATAAATCATTTAATTATCACATTACCAAAATAAATTCCCTACTCGAGACAATATCAGATGTGATAATGAGTAAAATAAATATCTCTAAAGAAAGTATGCTAAGAAACAGGCCTAGATATGCTACTCGATAATATATAACCTAAAGCTATTTCTCGGTAAGCTCAATAAGCAAGAACGGTAAGCTCTTTAAACAAAAACAAGAAGTATTGATAACAGGTGGATATAATAAAGTAAACGACATACAGTCGTAACAGTGAATTCATAAACCAAAATGATAAATACCGATATTAGATACGATATATATAAGCAAACGATCTACAGTAGTTTAATAATAAATTCATTAAAATAAAGCTGTCAGCCATAGTGATAGGCATGATATAAAAAGATAGACAACCTACAGTCGTTTAACAGTAAATTCTTTAAATAAAAACTGTCAGCCATAGTAAAAGGACCGGTATAAAGATAGACGATCTATAGTTATTTAACATGCAATTTATTAAACAAATCAATAAATTACGATAATAGCGATAAATTACAATATTAGAGATAGTAAAAATTAATTAAGTTAAAACAAAATAGATCGTAATTGTTTCTCGTAGATTATGCCGACGTGTTATCCACCATGTGGTCATATCACCTCAACAAAAGTCCTCGATGCGGCTAATGGAACCGATAACTTGCTAGATCGGCATAGGAGGGCCACTGACAAACGTTTAGCTCCAAGGAAAAAAATCTGTCCCACAGAAGGACATGGAAGGTCATTCGGCCCACGAAAGGTCAGGGAAGGTAGTTCTCCTAACGGAGGGTCACGGAAGTTCACGGACGGTCAGTCCCAAGAGAGAAAATTCTCGGTATAAATTAACCCTAGCAATTAATATATACTAATGAAAAAACAAAATTTCCCACGGTTCCATCTGTTAATCTGATCCATGGAACTCATGGACAGCTCTTCAGGCAACTCCCAGAAGGAAATGTACATGTTGAACAGAATGGACTGAAAGAAGGACTCTTCAATGCCTACTCCTCGGTCAACTCGAGACACTTCTTAGGTCTTAGATCCAAGAAGGTAGGAGGAAAGGTAAGATTTTTCACGTAACAAAAAAAACTGTAAAACGTCATCATATTCGAGGCGTTTACGTAAAATCCAAAGCAAGAAACCTTTACAAATAAAAAAATGCCAAAAAAATCAATATTTTACCAGTGAATGTTTTTTTTATCTGCTTAACGCCAAAATAAGCTGTGTCAAAAGATGTAGCAGATAGAGCCTCTGCAAAAAAATAAAATAAAAAATAATTAACCACCGTCCACTTGGAATTGTCAAAATGGCGACACATAAAAAATTAAAAGCAACTCACCTGACAAAAACGGTATAAATTACAGTTACGTAGTAGTCCAGGCACCAAAGAGACACGCCAAAGGTAAAGAAAAAGTACTGCCCGTAGCTCCAAAATATGCTCTAGTTGAATATCCCCCACAAAGGTATTTCAAAATAAATTCTACCTCGACACCTCACTGTCTATCAATGTCCCTCCTCCTGCTCTGCCTCTGCTCGGTTTCATGTAGACCCATGTTGATTATTTGTTTTGTTTGGTCTACCCATCTGGAGGGCAATCTTCCGCGCACCATTCTGCTGACCATTTTTTTGTAGTCCAGTAAATCTTAGCAGTAGTTCCTCTAGACCCTGGAGTTACCTTCCACGTTGTTGAATATCCACATCCAGCCCCTGGTTTGGCTTTAATATTATTGATCGAGGAGCGCCACCTGTTTCTGATTAAGACATAATCAATTTGATTTTTGATTTTCCCTTCAGGGCTAGTTCTAGTCTAGAGTCGACGAGAGTGGTGATAGAATATAGTATTTGCGATTATCAAATTATATTCTATTCAGCAGACTCTCACCTCTGCTGTTTCTAGCTCCCAAGCCAAAATTACCCACGCTAGGCAGCTGATCGGATACTGTGGTGCCAATATTGGCATTAAATTCCCCCATTATAATTAGATGTTCTTTACTGGGAACCTTCGCGATCTCGATTTCAAGAAGACTATACATTCCTTCAACAGCGTGGTCTGGTGCGTCAGAAGTAGTCAGGTATACCTGTATAATGTGGAGCTTCCCTGGAGTTGTATCAATGGTGATGGTGATCAATCTGCCATTAATGCAATAACGTTTTACTCGCAAATGTATTGCGAAATGATCTTATTACAAATTATAGCCACACCATTTCTCTCTGTTTTTTCCGCTCCTGACAAGTAGATGGTGTTGCCAGTTGTGAAGAAATGGCCTTTACCTTACCAATGCGTCTCAGCCACACCACACAGGTGTTTGTGGTTCCTTATCAATTTCCTCTCGAGTATGTGCAGCCCCTGTTTGTAGGAGACCTCGTATATTCCAGGTCGCCAGATTGATGGCCTTTCTAAGCTGTAGTTTTGTTATTCCAGTAGCTGATTTCTCATGCATTGCCTGGTCGACCACAGATGCATGCCCGGTAGCCAATTTCACACTGGATGGCCCGGTCTCATCCATCGTCCAGTTCATCCGATACAGAATTTCTACTAATCATTTGGTGTGCTCATGGGAAAGTAATCGGGGTGTTTCCCCTTGCCTTTTCGATCGCAGTATCACAGCCGGTCAAATGATTATGTGATTGCCGCCTGTGAGTATCTCTGTTATCGGACCGCTAGAGTTGCGGTATCTACCGCTCCGACACAATAATGACATAGCTGCTGCCTTATGTCATGTCCTCAGTTGATCCGCGGGTGCTTATTTGGCAAGCCTTATTTGCACTTATCCTGTATATCTACAGGACTTTTCCTATTAGCCATTGGGACGCGCCGCGTCGGGGTTGAGGACCTCCCCATCCGCATGCGTTTTCCAGGAAGTATTGGAGGGCCTCTACTCAGTTCAGGACCCTCATTCCCAAAGAAACTGGCACCGGCACGGTGACAACTTTTAAAGAGTAAACCAGTATAATTTTTCCTTGATCGAGAAGATGAAGATAAAGCTACGTGCAAACTCCACGAACGTTTTCTTCCAAAATATAACTAGCCAAACCCTATAAACTACATGATGTCACACAACTACCAAAGCTCTACGCAACTCGCGGTAGGTACATTTTAAAGAATCCAGTCCAAGTTTTCCGGCTCAATGACGCCAAATAAGCTCTCAAACCATTCATGTTTTGTGATGTTTCTCCATACAACCATGTTGCATTGCCACACCGGCAGACATGCCATATACTGCACCCGTAATCTTAAATATTAGGGCACAACCAGCGGTCTCAAAAGTAAATAATCATAAATCATAAATTGATAACATAACAATGAGAGCACACATCCCTAACTGGCTGTTATGTAGTACTAATTAATAGAACGCAGCTTATTACCAGATGACAATTTGATTCTCGAAATGAAATGTCAGAAAAAAAATAAGAACAAAAAATATATATCACCTTAAAGAAAACAACGAAACCCCGAAATGAAATGGCATTTATGATGATATATGGTTAACATAACAATCAGAGTACACATCCTTAGCTGACTGGTACGTAGTACTAATTAATAGAACGCAGCTTATTGCCAGATGACAATTTGATTCTCGAAATGAAATGTCAGAAAGAAAATTAAGTACGAAATAAAATATCACATTAAATGAATCATTGAAACCCTGAAATGAAATGGCATTTATGATGGTATATGTTCAGAATTAACTTTCGTTAGACAGTAACAATTGAGACAAAGTAAGACTAACTGTTCTAAAATGACCTCATACAATTGTTTTGGTTGTCGTTTCAACCCTTTTTACACTTTAAGAGTCCTAATCAACTCTGTTTCTATGTGAAAGTTTAAAACCCAAGCCAATTAAATACAGAAATCAACTAATAAAACGAAATATTCCCTAAAACACAAAACAGACGAAAAAGGACAAAAACACCGTTTATAAATCTGGTCAATAAAGCCCAGTTACCACAGAGAATCGGCATAAAATGGGTCGGAATTAGGAACTACTACACCAGTACAAAGATATTAAGCATGTTGGAATCTGGGTTAGTATCTAATGATATTTACTTTTTTTAAGGCTAGCATGGGCCACACGCTGGAAATGAAACCAAGGATATTATTCATAAAAAAAGCATGATCAAAACGCTACATCGTGACATGAATAAAAATTGCTGGATTTTACACGAAATTAATGGGAGAGTATTAATATAATATGTACAGTTTTTAATATATGATATTAGAATTCCTATGTGTGTTTTATTTTAAAATTTAATCCATATTTAAATACCACCATTTCGGATATTCTTTTCAGTTCATACCATTTCAATTTTTGTTGTTCATTCTGTAACAACCAAGAGTAATACACATGTAATGGCAAATACCAAATAATTCAACTTAAACAAAATAGTTTAAGAACAAAATGTTGGATGTAATTTAGCTCTAATTAATAATCAAGTACATACGTTTTAATTTTCTGACCGTCATAACTACTATGTTTTCACTCCATGTCTAAATCTACTATCAAGTAGCCCTAAAGCGAAGTCGGTATAGAATAATGCATATTAAAATATCAATAAAGCTGGGAGTCCTCGGCATATGCATGTCTTTGACGTTGTGAAATGATTTTTTTGGTTATAAATATTTGCCACTTAGCTTTGTTACGGTCAATAAATTGAACTAGTTCGAGGCGAGGTTGAAGCCGTCCTATTCAAGAAGGGCAAATATTTATCACCAAAAGAATCATTCGCCACAATATAGAACATAATTTACAACAAGGTTTAATGCACTAAACGATAAATTCTTAAAACTAGAAAAAAAATATGTTTATTCCAGGAAATATTTGATTGGTACATGGCAAAGAAATCTTAGATTAAGGAAAATAAATATTTTTTTAATTTAAAATTAATAAATAATTATTTGATATGAACATTCTGCTTAGTAAAGCAACTGTATAGCAACTAAACATTTATGTCATTAGAACCTCATTACCCCATTACCCCTATGCCTTTGTGTGCTTTTTTTGTAGTGAACAAAAATATTCTGTTCGATCAAATGCTTTCTGATTAGATTATTTACGGAATTCAACGCAGTATATGCACCAACGTCCAACCAACCATACATATAGCGAAATGGGGGATTTCTAAGAGGATGTAAATACCGCACTGCGCACCACGCCAACTCACTATACACTGGTGATAGGGGATTTAAATGCAAAACTGCGCCAAAGATAGGATGATACTGAGACATCAATGGGATACCATGGGTACGGAATAAGGAACGAGAGAGGACAAATGCTTCTTGATTTTTTAATGCAGAACAACTTATATGCCAAGAACTCCTTTTTCCAAAAGTAGCTTCAGCAGAAATGGACTTGGGCAAGTCCAGACGGCATAACCAAAAACGAAATAGACCTAAAAACATCAAAGAGGAGAAACATGGTACGCGACTGTTCTGAACACATTTTCTGTAGGAAGCGACTACCGAATGGTTCGAGCGCTTATTGAGTTGAAGCTGAATAAGGAAAGGCTTAAACTTATTAAGAAGACATCAACAAAGTGGAAGCCTCTCGAGGATGTGGTGTCCTATCAAGAGTAGGTAGACGCTAAATTAGGGCATATAGAGAACGAACGTGATATAAATGTTAAGACGCTAAAGAACACCATTATAAATGCCGTCAAAGCAAAAACAAAATGCCTAAACAGGAATACTTCAAAAACGTATATTTACAACAGCACAACTACGAGAGCACTGATGAAGACAAGAAGGGAACTGTCAGTACTCAACAAATAGCGACCAACTAAGACAGACCTTCTATGCTGAATTGTACAGAGAACCAAGTGAGCAAACAACAAATACTAACAGACCCAAAATTCAAAACCAAGAGTCTGAAGAACTGCCAGAAATTACATTGGCCGAACTAAGTGTTGCTCTTTGGGAAACGAAAAACAAAAAAACCGCAGGTGAACACGAAATTGAAAACTATTTGTAAACTTTTTAATGCCTGTCTAATAAATGGTACAACTCCCTCTCAGTGGGATTGAGCCACTATAATTATTCTCCATAAAAAAGGAGACATAGCGAAACTACAGAATTACAGACCATTAAGTCTCCTCTTGCATATGTATAAATTATTTATAAGGATAATCACGAAAATAATCTTCAATAAACTAGATCTATACCAACCTTGCAACCAAGCGGGTTTTCGAGCAGGATACGGCACAAATGACCACCTGCAAACTCTGAGAACCCTCATCGAACGGTATGTGGAATACAACAAACCACTTTTCCTGGTGTTTGTCGACTACGAAAAGGCATTCGATACTATAAGTCAGAAGAAAATGATACAAGCCCTTACAGAGTGCCGAGTTGATGACAGATATACAACTATAATTCAGAAGATATATGAAAAGGCAACAGCACGTGTAAAAATACACGAAGACACGCAAGACTTCCGCATTAAACGGGGAGTACGCCAAGAAAACGTCCTATCGCCAAAGTATTTACGGCGCTCTTGGAATATATGTTTAAAAGAATTAATTTCGGAGATATGGGCATAAACATAAACGGCGAAAAACTAAACTATCTGCTATTCGCCGATGATATCGTTGTGATCACAGATCGTATCGATGAAGCTAGGGAGATGCTACGAAGACTACAGAATGCGTCAATAACAGTGGGGTTTTACATAACCGCCAACAAAACGGAATTTATGACCAACCTCGTGATAAGCGAAGGCATACCGCTGAATGGTGGCTTTTTAAGACAAGCCAGCTTGTATAAATACCTAGGCCACGACATTCGCATTGGAAGGGGCAATCAGGCGTGTGAGAAAAAAAGCAGAATCGGGCTAACATGGGGCGCTTTTGGCAAATCAAGACACATATTCTTAAATCAAATATCCTATATAGATGCCTAAAGAGAAAGGTTTTTGATCAATGCATATGGTCACTACTCACTTATGCTGATCCTCTCACCCTCACAAAACAGACTGTAAATAAAATACACATAGCACAAAGAGGATTGGAAAGATGGATGCTCGGCCTTTCTCTCAGAGACAGAATCTCAAATAACCAACTACGACAAATGACAGGTGTTACTGATGCGATAGTGGGGATAACAAATTTAAAATGGAACTGGGCGGGCTACGTAGCTAGGTTTGCGGATGGACGATGGACAAAAAAGGTACAAAAAAGATTTTGGAATGGAGGCCTCGTCAGAACGCCCATCGCAGTTCAATGTCTTCTTAAAATATGCATATGTTTGGTACTATTGTATTACGCTCTTTCTGTCCTTCTAATGGGCGCAAAACCTTCACTCCAGCTTAGAAGGAACTGGGAGTGAATAATCTCCAATCGAAAGAAAAATTTTAATTTTGAGATTTTAAAATTAGAAATTGAATGAATTTACGTATGTCGATGCGTAGGCTCAAAACGAGTTGTCTCCGAGCGTATAAATTAGGCCCTAGCTCATATGTCAGAAAGTAGGGGTGGATTGATTTATTTAAGGCGTCACGGGCTTGTAGACAGCACAAGCGAGAAATACCCCAAAGTTGAAATATGGAACTCGTTTTAGCTTAAGCTTCGCGACAAAATAAAAGAATACCGGGAAAAAATTGTTATATCTTCTATCAAGAAAACCGATCAATAAAACAACAAAAATAAGTTAGAAAATTGGATCAGATATATATACCGGCAATTTATCAGTATTAATAATAGCAAAATAATTTTCCAAAAAATTAATCAAAAATCAAAGTCGGTAATAAGTAAGTACCCAAATATTAACCGAAAAAACTAAAGTTGGTGAGAAACAAATACTCAAATATTAATCAAAATATACTAACGTCAGTGATAAACAAATACTCAAATATTAATCAAAAGTAAATCAAGAACGTTTCAATTATTGAGCGCAAATAATAAACAATCAGATAATTACTTCAGCGGGCCTCTCCTTTGGAATATTAATTAAGACTTAATTAAATAAAACAGGTAAATAGACCAACAAAGGATCGGTTTATTACTGCTAAATGAAATATCACAGCTGATCATAAAAATAAAGAATAAGGATGAAAAAATGACCAGTAATTCTAGCAGATTAATTTTATGGTAACACTGTATTTCAACGAGAAATAGTGGGCTTTACTTGGTGAAATAAATCACACGCTTAATCTAAACAAACTCCAAAATATTCAATTGTTATTAATGATGATCGCTTTAAGCCTTAATAAAACACATCAGTAAAATATGATGAAAGCCAGCGACCCTGCAAATCTCTACTCGTTATAGGTAAATTCAAATAACTCGAGTAATAACTTAATCTATGGCTAATTAACGGGCGTCAAATCATGATTCGTTACAGGGCCGTATTACTAACTAACTATGTCTATCCGGGTATCAGTAAAGATACGTTGGTAACCGCGGCAAAAACAATATGCAAAAAAAACTAGTTAGACCTGGCGTTATTGTAGCAACCAATCAATTACAGACCTTAACGTGTGTCAACTTAAGCATAAGTAATCCCCGGTCAAGTTACCGGTAGGACAAGGATACTGAACTGTTTGTTTGAATATAAAAAAATATATATCAAAGGCCACAATAAAAATGAAAAATATCGCAATGTCTACTAGGCCGTATCAACAATAGTATTTATCTGATCTACGGGTATTCAACGTAAGATCGTGAAAAATTGAGAATATAAAACTAGTTGGACCTACAACGTTATTGTGGCAGTCAACTGAATTTTAGATCTTGATTTAATTTAATCAGGCGTCTTCGGCTAGACAAAATTGGCCCAATATTCAAAGTTCATTTAAAAGAAAATAAGAATAAAATAAATGTTGCCTTAATTAAGGAAAACAAGTTAAAAAAAGTTAATCTTTGTTCGAAAGCAAAGCCAAAAAAATAATAAGAAGAGTTTGTAAGTTAATTACGCAATTATCACAATATATGTATATAGTAAAAAAATAGAAATTGCTCATTTGGCCGATGAGTAGCTCCTCAGGCAGCTTCCAGAAAAGAACTGCTTACGGTAGAAAGAAGTCTTCCTTAACAGGCGAAGGACTGCAAAACTCTATATAGGTAGTACCACTAGTAGCCAAAGAACACCCTGTCGCTAACGATGCTCATCGATAGCAATGAACTCGACTGTAGCAATGGACCCAACGGTAGGAATAGACCCAGCGTAGGAATAGACCCAACGGAAGGAATAGCCCCAATGGGAGGAATAGCCCCAACGGTCGAACCCTGTCAAACAATACATATCCAAGGTTCCACACGTTACTCTTAAAGGACGAGGATTATAACTCGGTAATCAAAATCAACCATCAAGGAAAAAGATAAATCAGAATTAAAAGAAAGCAATAATTTACCTGTGTAGGGGTAGCCAGTTGCTTATCGCTAGATAGATTTTCAGTTGGGCAATAGGGCCTCTGTACGAGATCAAAAAGGAAATTAAAAATCCGCCTACGTGCGTCACAATGTTTAAAGAAAGACAAAAAAATGCAAAAACACTCCACTCATCTCGCTAAAGCAGCATTTAAATCCCACATAGGGCAGTTTCAGACACCAACACTTAAGAAAAGATATGGCACAAACATAGACTAAAACTGTTAAAAATGGCCCGGTTGGAAAATCCCATCGAAACCGGTGTCCAAAATAACTGTTTGACTCACAAAGGTCGGCGTAGAGAGTGACGCCAGGAGAGCGGAAACTCGAAAGGCAGAGGATCCCCACTTCGAAAATCTCGCTCCACCAATAAATGCATGGCACGACCAGTCACATGTTCCCCTTAATAATTCGTCCAAGGGAATTAGACGATGGAAACCTGGGATTTCGATGTTTAGGCATCTACCACAAAAAAAAAACTACTCAGAATAACCAAAAAGGCATTGTCATTAAGCCACTTCAACTAATAGAATTTCTTAATTATTCCGAGGCAATTAAGTAACTGCGCACGATGCCTAACTCGACAACCAATTCCAAAAACCAAAAAAGTTTAGCAACGCAAATTTTATTTTAATTGTCTCGATCAAGATATGGTCGAAGCGAAGCCGGCTAGAATCTACGAGGGTTTTTCGCTAGTAAATACAAATGCGCTCGAAGCCATAAGAATGGTGACGAATTCTAAGGTTATTTAAGCTTCGATATGCTATAGCCAAAACGGCCCGTTCTTGTTCTTGTTAAGATATAATTAGATTAACAGCTGTCGATAAGCTACGACGGCGACGTAGCTTAGGAAGCTGTACTGACACTGTGTTGTACTGTACCTATTTGTAATTTAGTTGTCAATAAATCAAATATATAAATTTCAGCTTGTGGCACGTCGCGTAAAGAAATAATGGAGACCATTACATTATCATAAATATGGGCTGAATTTGGATACATATTTGCTTACTCTGATTTAGAATATAAATATAAATCCTGTAATTTTTTTTAATTGGATACATACTTGCTTGCTGATTGTTTTCATCTAGATCGGAGATTTGTTCCGAAGGATGTCGCGAAACTCAAATCTAAGAGCGCACCCTACGACGATGGTGTCGCAATGTGTCCCAAAGCAACTCTTAGTTTGAGTGGGTCATTTAATTTGCGATCCTTATATATTTTAAGAAAATCGAAAGCGAGTTAGGAGTGTTGGAAATCCTTAGACATCTATGAAGAGAAGTGGTAATAATCTTTCTCATTTGAATCAAAATAGGTTATTTGTGAGGCCCATTCATATCAACCTTTAATAAATAAAACCACATCAGTGAACAATCAAAAATGCAATACATTCATTTACACTCGAAAATACCGATATATCAAATTACACACACTTTTGTTAGAAACATGAAACTGTAATTTAAAATATCCCTGGTTAAATATCGTTGCGAAACTAAATTAAAAAAATTACGTTTACTGCTATACACGAGTATTCGGTTTATGCAATATAAACATTGTATTTAAGCACTGTATTTATGGTGTAATTAAGTTTTATTCTGTTAAGCGATATTAAGCGCAAGCCAGTTAATTGACAAAGTAAACGAACACATACTACCACGGGGTTGAACTTATAGGTTTAACATGGATATTACAAGTAATGGCTGTAAAATTTCACGGTTTTCGATAGCATGTAGACTTATCGACCAAAGGATCAAGCATTTAGATATATTTAAAAAATGTGGTTCGTTACCTGCTCTTGTTGTAGTAACCAACCATTTCTGTTTTTTTTTCTTTTAAGAGAGACGTTTGGAAATACAGGGTCTGGCATCTAGAATATAGCGGAGCAATAAATAAATATGTTTTTTCGAAAAACTTGTAAAAAATACAATCTTTTCTGGCATTAAAAATGTTGCTTTACGGCACTAGCGCTTTAAAATTACCTACTTTAAGATATTAGTATTA
Organism: Pissodes strobi; assembly: GCA_016904865.1. NCBI lineage: Eukaryota > Metazoa > Arthropoda > Insecta > Coleoptera > Curculionidae > Pissodes > Pissodes strobi. Next base: position 90,462 of record MU185430.1, on the reverse strand, counting down.
AAAGTTAATCGTCAAATTTTGAAAGGAAACGTTAAAAACATTTCTTTCATAATTATTAATATTAATATTATAAACTAATAATTCTATTCACAAAAAGAACACTCAGTCTAAAGTTTGAACCTGGCATTTGATTTTGAAAGATAACTGTTATGCTTATTATCTAAATAATGCAAGGAGGGGTATTGCTTTTAAACCAATTTCCTTTAGCCTCCTAAAAACTCTAAATCTGCTTATGATCGTTCCAGTAGATTCCTGAAGATGTCCACTAGGCTCAAAACTCGATGCAAAACTCTTTCAGTATCCAGTTTATCAAAATAGGTAAATGGTAAAATGTCACTATAGTTATAAAGGTGTCATAATAGATAATAGTAATGTCAAATTTGGTAGTGCGTTTTCTCCAAAGACATATAAAAAAGGACCTCGCAATATTTAAATGAAAATTAGGGATGTCCTAAGCAAAAATTTATACCATGTGCACAACCTTGTGTATATGACAAGTGAGCCGGTGTTACCTGACAAAAATCGGAACCTAATATCCAAAAGCAGGCGAATTATGGCATATCTTGATGATGAGATATGGATTTCTACTAAGGCCCAGTTGTACATTTTAATTTCAACCTGAGTTAAATGAGAAACTATGGTTCAAGTAAAAATTCGGTTGTACAACACTGGTTTAAATGTATGACCGTCGGTCAAACTCGGTTCAATTTAACTCTGCTAGCATCTTGGTTCGAAGGAACTTCAAAGAGCGTGCAATCAGCAAGCAAAAGAAATTGGAGAACAAACAAAAATCAACCATGGACTATAAAATCGATGCAATTACTGAAGGCGAAGAATTTTTAGAATTGGTCAATATAGAATATAGAAGGATTTGAAGAGTGTGGAAATTTCGGAATCGGGAGAATCACTTCCAAAAGTGGAGTAAAGATTAATTTAAACCAGATTTCGATTGTCGAAAAATGAAGATCGATTTATGTTAAATCAAATTTGACCACAAATTTTTTCTCCTATTGAAAGGTAAAATTATTTAAAATTGTAGGTATAATTCAATAAAATACCTATATTTATAGGAATCAAGTAGTAACACCAGAGAAAATGTTACTATTTACACTACGGTTTTATGTAACTGGAAGTTTTCTTGAAGTAGTTGTTGATTTCATTGTTAGATATAGGCAAAAGTACATCAGCTTGCAGAATTGTGTGGAAAATAAGTAGGGCGATAGCAAATCTCTATAATGAATTTATTCAAATGCCTTCGACATTAAATGCAATGAGACAGATTTCTGAAGGATTCTATAGTTTAGCTCGTTTCCCTACATCTCCAGGAGGCAATGAAGCGGAGCTGTATAGAATTCGAAAGTTTTTTTTCTTTTAATGTACAGGCAGTGTGTACCACAAAGTTTATGTTTCATGATGTGGTATGTCGATGGCCGGGAAGGACACATGATGCCCTCATATTCCATAATTCATTGCTAAGAATGAAATTAGAAAGAGGCGACTTTCATAATAACGTCATTATGGGAGGTAGTGGCAATGGCGCCAAAAAATATTTAATTACTCCTTTAGAAAATTGGCGAACTAGAACTGAAACAATTTCTAGTGAGTCCCAGATAAGAATACGAAATCCAGTAGGAAGAAAATTTGGCATGTGGAAACGCAGATTCCCGATTTTATCCTTCGGAATTAGATTAAAACAAGAAAAAGTGGAGACTATAGTTATAGCAACTGCTGTAGTTCACAAGATAGATATGTTATTAAATGAACCAAATCCTCTACAAAATCCAGAAGAAAAACGCAATCAATTTTGTTAACGATATTTCGATATACCATGGGCAGAATTATCGGCGTAATATGAATAACATTATACCACAACAATTATATAATGGATATTTTGTTTAACTTTGAAATTAACATTAAGCTTGTGTTAAATAAGCATTATTGGATTAGAAAAGAAATACTTGTATTAGTTTGAGGTAGCAATTAAATAGAGAGATATTGAATAAAGTAACAGTTTAATAATATCTATACTTTAGTGTACTCGATGTAGTTAAGTCCACTTTTCTAAATCAATTTTTTCACTTGATACCGAGTTAGAAAATGCCAAGTGTCCTAGTACAAAAAATTACGACTTAAGTAAAAAAAACGTCAAAGTAGAATTTGTTTTTGGACACTAAACAACTAGGTACTCGTAAACTACTTTAAGGCAAGGCATAGTTAAAATAACTTCAAGTCAAAGTTTCCGAAAACGAATTATATATTTAACAAAATTTCCATCTAAAATAAGACGTGGGTTAGTATCGATAACTCTCTGTTGAGGTACTCAAGATAGTTAGCTGTTCTGAAATAAATTTTAGATTTTGTGTAAGTTCATAGGGCCATTCAGGTTTAATTAAAAGAATATACGTTACAACTTTTAATTTTTTTTTTCATTATTCCGTTATGGTCAGCATCAGGTTAAGGTGAATTGATCTCGCTCTCGTTATTGGGAGTTTCATTGGTACTGGGGAGGTCATTATTAATAGGAATTGATATCATATTATCAATTGTATCGATTAAACCTTCTAATTCATCCAAACTGACGGTTATAGTTGGGAATTTATTATTGAAACAGATATAGATTGGCCATATAAAAATAATAATTGTAATTTTAAATTATTAATTATTACAATCGCCCAAGTTATTACAGGACCAGGAGTATATTTAAACTTAAATAAAGTTATTTTATCCCTTACTGAAAATCACCCTTCCTTAACAATAAAATTTGAAAATAGTTTTAAAAACTCCTCAAAATTTTGAAAACATGTAGCCTCTCTATGGATATTAAACTCGTCTTTACTTTGCTCTATTGCTTGTAAAAATTCTAATTCCTCAAGTTTCTTATTTATTATTTCGTCTTTACTTTTACGAACAAACTCATTTTTTGAAAAATAATTGGGGCAGTTTAGAAAAATAGTTGGTAAGGCATTTCCCTTCAATTAAAGTTTTTTTAAATGTACTGTAATAATTTTACCTGATTTAGGGTCCTGTTCCGAATTAATCCAAATTATATTACCTGCAGAAAAATGAGACATACACTTTAGTGTTTTTATTGGGTATTAAGTCGTCCCATGGTATTGCTGCGGCCACTTTTTTGCAAGTCATCACTTTTTGGGAAGCGAAAGACATGAACTTTTGGTCCTTTGGGGTAGTTCCCATGGTAACCTGGCGCACAACATTTAAACGGCATTGTTCACATAAACTTAAACTTACTAAAAGTACTAATTATACACCAATTCACCGAAAATCAATCGAAATCCCGAATAAGAATGCTAACCTAAAAATTATTTTCTCCATTTTACACTGCCGGTCGAAGATAAATTACGCCTGTGCTATATAAACTTTACTGTTAAACACACTAAAGTTACTAATTATAAACAAATTCACCGAAAATCACTCAAAAATCGAACAATAATATATGCCGTACGTTTTCATCTTTAGGACATTTTTTATGTAATTTACATAATCCTTAAAGGTCATAAAATAATGTACGGTATTTACAAAATATCATTGGGGATAATAAAAAGTGATGAAAAATTATAATGCGTTATATTTTACAGTAAATATTGCGCTATAAATCAGAGATGAATTGGTTACATTTAAATATTTAATTAATTGATGGTAAGCAAAAAATATTAGTTTCCGCTTATTACTTGTTTGCAT
>MU185430.1:53150-66763 GCA_016904865.1 Pissodes strobi | reverse complement strand
CTTTATTTTTTGTATTTGACGTTTTTTTCTAAAACGTCAATTGAAAATGTTAAAGGGGCGTTCCATTTATAGTGAAACACCCGGTACTTATCGATCTCTCTTAGGCACGAGTTCCATATTTTTTTCAGGGCAGCCTTCTAGTTATTCTACCTGAAACAAATAAAATTACTTAATTCCAAATACTTAACAATTTATTGAATATATGAAAGCAAGTACTTATTTAGAAACATATTTTGAACACACAAATAAATAGTGAGTGATGAATTAAAGGTGGGACAAAATTATTCTTGCTTAGTTACCTTCACGTGATTCACGGAACTCCGGATCATCATCAGCTTCTTCTGTAACGCTCAGTTCCCAAACAAATACAAATCTAATTTACATAAATATGCAAGTTTACAATAATCTCCAACTTCACAAAAATCTCCAAGTTCACAATCGGTGGTACAGCCTTTAGTGCAGGAATAATGGCGGCCCCCAGCTTTTAGACAGTGGAGAAGGGTCGTGGTGAGTTATAATGCCTGAGCGCCACGCGGTTAATTTATCGCCATGCCCTGATGTTGGATCTTGAGTGAGATTCGACCAATAACCACGAATTGCTCTCCTCCCCGCTGTAACCTATTGAAAAACTTGGAAGGGGAAACAAAAAGAAATATCACCCCAATTAAACAAAAATAACAAGTGTATATTCCGTATTGGTGACTATACTTTTGAATTAAATAAGAAAAATAATTGCTACAAGAAGAATTTCTTGTATATGTAGCTATGACAATTAATATATAAATATTTGCTAAAGATGGAATATTAAAAGTAACGGTTTAATGTTAAATAGTACTTTATGTTATAACTACGGCGCCCTATAAATACGAATACGTGATCACGTGTCGTTTACATGCCCTTGATTGGTGCTAAAACCTATACGGTACAAAATATGATAACTTCTTCTACTTCGACACTCTAAATAACTCTAATCAAAAAGCAAGAAGTTAACGTGCTATTTCAAATATACTAGATTCATGTAAGTAAAATATCCACCTATTAAATAGTAACCGTACCAGAGGTAAATCTATATGATTACGCGTCGATACGCTATGCTTATATGCGAACAGTTTCAAAAATATTTATATTATACGACGCTGAAAATAAGTAAAACACGCAATCAAGACTACGCTGAAATGAATTAATAACACGTCAAAACTATCCGGATTAGCTGGATAATCCAGTATACCTATGCTCACTATTGAGAATAATTCGTTACTCCCAAATAACTTGAAGGTAGCTATATTTTAAATCAAGTCAAGCCATTAATACTTTCATTAAGCAAATTTACCCGAAACTTTAATTTAAGTAGTCCTAAATCACCAATCAAATAAACCACAATAATAAAATGAATTAAAATAAAAGTCCCAAAATACACTAAATAATATCCTAAATTAAGACTTATCTGATACGTTATCAAGCCAACAGTGAGTTCATCCAGGATCCAGGTGTTCGTCGAATCACTAGAGCGTCAAGGTCGAGAAGACACACTCCGTATGCGTTGAGGCTTGAATCAGACAGCGAGACACGCAGTCAATTGATGGTTACTCCGAAACTACGTGTTGTCTCGAAACCCAGGTAGGAAACCAGGTAGGACAATGGAAGGCCCATAAAAACCAATAATCCAAAAATAAAATTCCAAAAATCCAGAAAAACAGTAATCCAAAGATAGAAACCCCTGAAACAAATAGGGCAAATTAGCACGGTGATCAAGCCAAAATATGAAGGAAACAGGTACGGAACCTCAACAAATAACAGATCAAAACAATATCTGTATCAAATTTACTCAACCAACATACCTTTAGATGTTAAACGGGGTTCAAGTGTGTGGCAGCTCTCGAAAGTCAAATCCCCAAACGTGGGTGCAGGTGGTCGAATCTACAAATCTTCCTTCATCTACAATCATCCATCAGACGAGAAACCATCGACGACCACAATCCTGCTCAAGGGCTTCGTTGAATAATCCCCTAACTAGGGCACTGTATATTTCACACTAAATATCAGTATCTCAACGAAAATTCCCAATTTCGAGAGCTCGGCACTGAAACCTACTGGTTCCTTCAAGATCACATAAAGACTAAATTGGCTTGCTCCGAAAATGACGAGCTAGCAGAATTAACATCGCGCCGGCCCAACATACTATGTTGCCAGAAGCGTCCCTATTTGTGACAAAGTACTAGAAAGTTCTGATGTCATACTACCGGATTCGCCAAAACAAGCACTAAAGCGACTCATTATCGAAATGATTTAGATCAGTCAGAATCTACTTTTATATGCTTGGTGGGAATATATAACCCACGCGTTATGCTGCAGTCTAAAATTACAATCAACACGCGCCACTAAAAGCATTATGCCAAACAAGGCATTAACTTGGCAACCGTGTCGACCGTGAAGACCACGCGCTTGTCCAGAAAGCTGTCACTTATACCGCCAAAATTACCCCCATAGACTATATGAAACATAGAACAATTTCCCTTGCGTGGGTAGAATCTACTCCGAGCTGAAATATTATCGAAATTTAATAATGGAGAGTCCGTGTAATACTGCGTCAATATGCAAGCGTAGAGGGCTAAACATTGATACCATCCAATATAATCAGCAAATTCAAGCGTATGATAGCTAAATCCTACAATAAATGCAACGCGAATTAGAATGGTTCTCGAGTCGATATCGACGGAGGGATCCGATGCGCTTTCTACCGGTCGTGTAGTCTATGGTTTAAAACCGGAGTGACATGACATACTTCTAACAAACGTCAATGTTTCATTCCCAAAATGAAAATATTCCGTAATCACCTAAGCCAAACAATATATTATCAAGTATAAATCAACGAGAAAATTACCACAGAATGACCATCAAGTGTACAAAAGTAAGTTATAATTACAGTGTTAGATATCCCTAAATAACCTTAAAATATAACTCGGCATGTCCAAACTCCAATTACTCGGCTAATCTGTAAACAATCTATCACTGTTGTTTTATTTTAGACACAATCCTCCAAGAAAGGCTGAAATGCATTCCAGATGCCCAAAATACTTCGAATCAGCAATTAAAGATACATAATTAGCAAGGTCGAAAACAGTGGATGGCCATCAAGGTGTATTATCGAACTGAAATAATGAAAACAAGCCAAATGATTAGAAGAAGGGTTTCTTTCTCCATTTAGAAAGACAGCATAATAGGGCAAAACCAAGGGGAAAATACCAATATACAACGAAACTTTGTGGTTCCAGCTGCAACAGTATATCGTGTGTGTAAAGTTAATTCGTTCAAAAGAAGGCATGTACATTTGATATATCAAGACATAAATATGAACTATTTGCTTTAGAATACCTAGTTTAATGGATTGGGTTCCATGCTTTTCCAATACTAGTCCTATTGTGGTGATTATCTAATTTTTGTAGTCTACTTTAATAAATAATATGATGTTTGATTCTTTTCCCTCCAGAAATAGATCAATTTTAGTCGACTCTAGTTGACCTCGTAAATTTTTATTTTGATCATTCGCCATTCCGTCAGAAACCAGGTTTTTGTATAATATGAAATCGTAGCCTGTTACACTTCTTCAATTTCTGATTTCTGCAACGGGCATGTTATTACGGCCGTTCTCTCAGTTCAGACACATATTATAACAGTTAAGGCCTGCTTTTTTGCATCCACAGTTGGTCTGGCAAGTCTTCATGCATTTGCAAGAAATAAGTTTTAAAACTGCTTCTGGTACTGGTGGCTGTGGCGTTGGTACGGGCTGCAGACCCTCCTTTGTTTTATTCCGACACCATTGCCCAAGATTATTTTTATTTCCAAACCATTGTTTTACTTGAAAGTATACACTCAAAGAATGTTGCTGTGCTGCAGCCTCGGTAGGAGGTAAGGACGACCAATGGGATATGTTGTTCTGTATATGCAGACCTAAGGTAACATTATACCTCAATTTTTTCAAGGACGTGCATTCCTTGTCAGTCAATTTGTATAATGTAGTCAATAAAGTAAGGCCAGCATTAGTACCAGTATCAGCATGTGCTGTAGGATCTTTAAAAATTTAAATGATCTTGTTTAGAGACGGGTTTTTCTTGAGGGTTTGGAGAAACCTTATTTTTCCTATTTTGAATGAGGCTGAAGTTGTGTCACATTTTCCCATGGCACGCAAAACAATACGTTGTCACTGATGAATTAGTATGGTTGGCAGCCAGGAAAAAAATGTGAAACTGCGCCTTTACCCAGCATTAGAAAGTATATATTTGATTGTACAACCCGACAACTACCAATCTTCCTCACCTACAAAAATTAAAGAGTTGTTGCGCGTAAAACCCTTTTAAATGTGTTAGCGAGATATAGTGAATAAGATGATACCTACCTTTAAGGATGCGGCCAGCGCAACATGTGTGCTCCGACTTGCTCGTCGGCGTGGGAGTGGGTCAATTACTTACTTTTGACCAGGGCGCCACCAGTTTGAAGTATCCAAATCCGCAGATCCAAACAGGAAGATCCTCGGTCTTAAGAATCCATAAGGGCGATCCAAAATCGACGATTATCCGCTACGCAAGGGCGTTTTAAAATCAACTACTATCAACTACACTGGTTGGATTGAGACATTTCAGAGCAAATAAAAGGCGGTCACGTTCGTGCAGGTTTAAATTTATTGGCGTTCGTTATGTTAGACGACAACATGTTGTCCTATTTCTTTCAATAAACAAAATGATATAAATATATAACAAAAGGTAAAATATCTCAATTGGAAACACTTAATAACTTGATATATGCTCACAAATATTGAACTAGATCATATCAGATGTAACAGTATGACGTAATAAATTATTACAGAAGATCAAAAAACAATTCCAACTAATTAAAAATAAGCGCAATATGCATAAAATATATATCGTCACACCAACTAATAATTTAAAGTTATCAGGATAATACTTATTACTGTACAGGCGCAACGGAGTTGCGCGTGTACCATGGTATACGTGTCGCAGTAATGCATGAATAAACCTTAAAATTTCAGTTTATGAGATATCGCTATGTACATTACTATAATCAGTTAATTAGTTAATCAGAACAACAATGTTTATCATTTACCACAATATGAATTAAATTGTAAGAATGTTCAAATAAAGCAAAAAAAACTATGAGCATTAATTGGATCACACTAGTAAATATCGCAGTTATTTATATACGCATTGGTAAGCTTTGCTTACACCTAATAAGTTCCAACAAAAAAATATATCAATACTTCGCAGAAAGAAATAAAAACACGCAATTTACTAGACGCAGGAAAATACTAATAACACGCCAACAACATTAAGTAAACAGATCACCATTATAACCTAAACTTATCTTAACTGATCTTCGCCGATGTCACATACGGCCTTCTGCACGCGGACTTCACCTATGCACCTTGGGACCATAAACTCTCAGTGGCATTTGAGGTAATCCCCATACCTCTATGGCTACAGTCGATACCAATAACCACATCCAATCGTACTGACTGACAGCTACTTGGTTAGCTACTCAATCTCTCTTCAAGCAAGCTCGCTCCAAACAACAATAGCTTGCTTGCTACACAACTCCAAGCAACAATAGCTTCAGCCAGAATAGCTCCTGGTAAAATTGGCTTCCAACAAAAACGACTCCCCGGAAAACTGAACAGAACAAGCGCTAAGTATGCATTCACTTACTGCAATTTCAAGCAGCTCCTCTTTCAGAACACTCCCAATTCAATGAATATTTAAAAATAATAATATTAGTCGTCTTGCCAAAATGCGAAGGTCATAATATAACCAATATCATATCACCCTACAGGTGATAGACATCAAATACTAAGAAAACTGACTAATAATATAACCACTGTCTGCTCTTTTAAGAGTTTAGACCCCCAGGCAAGAACAAAGCTTGTCCATTTATGTCATCAATATTAAATCTAAATTTACTAAGCTAATGTATAACTTTACAAGTTCTTATAAGCAAAATTTAAAGCAGAAATGAAATTTATCAAAGATTATATACAGTTTTATACAACATTATACCCTATTATACAATACGGGTACCCATAAGACAAAGAAACAGCTATGAGTGTTCGACTACAATATGATACGAGAACGGTATCATGAACTATCATTCAATACGCTTATTTTCCCCAGAATAGTACTTCTTGTAAAAATAATGAGTATAAATAAATCATGCTTTGCCTGTTCCAGGCCTAAATTATCTTTTGTTTGATGATATTGCGTAATTTACGTGCAAAAATTAATAAATTTTCGAAAGTAACATTCTCTATATAGCAGCATTTTGCAGTAGGTATTTCAATTCTCTCTGAGACCCGTTAGTTAAACTATAATGAAATAACTTATACTCTGATAAAATAAATCCCCTCTGTACAGAAAATAAATGAGTATGTACAAAATATAAGATATGTATATTTTTTACCTAACTACTTAGCGTTTTTCGATGGTAATGACGATATTGGGGAGCAAACGCTCTCTTCTACAGACATTCCTCGAAGAAGGACACGGCGTACTTTGTTCCAGAAAACACTGCACGTGGCAAGTTACTAATCCAAAAATATTGACTATCTGGCCAAAAATCCATCCAATCCAGTCAAGCATAAACTATAGCAACCTAGTAAGTTGCGACTTAATACCCGAAATAAAGTAAAATCCCCGTGTAGGGCGAATTAAAAATTCTTAAACTTTTATCAGACATATATGCGCACTACCTCCTAAGGAGGTTTGCCGAAGAAAGAGGACGATATCGAGCCAACAACCAGCAACTAGCTCGTGAAATTCGATGTTAAAAAGCTAGGAAAAAACTCGAACCATAAGCCCGTTCCACACTGTCCTGTAATCAAACGCAAACTACAGCAGCCGATGTCGCCAAATTTACTAACTACTTACTACAATATGCAATGAAACGTATCTAAGGCTGTATGATATTATACATTGCTGGCAGAACAAAGAAATCCAACGATAAATCCATCATAAACACTGACCAGACAATAGAAACCAATTCATTCCGAACGGCGGCCATTTAAAACTCAAACACCAAATCTATTCGACGCATTCAATTGAATCGTCTTTAAACGTACCTTAAGCTAGACCCGTTTTTACCACTCGCGGATGCTATGACAGTATCGCTACATTCCATGCCATATTTTCACTTTTCGAATGGCTCTCCGCTCGCTGCCGCTCGCTACGGGGGCTCAAGAAAAGGAAACTAACCAGGTGCTAACCCAAACTAACCCAAGACATACCCAAAAACAAGAAAAAAACAGTTTAGAAATATAACCTTAAAAAAAAATTTAAACACCGACGGGGTTTGAACTCGAGTCGCCGAAGTGAAGGCTAATCATGCAAACCCCTAGACCACCAGGGCACATACAAACGATTGGTTGCATCACGAAGACATGACGGGCAGATGCGCGCGCACGCATGGAATGTAGCGATACTGTCATCCGCGAGTGTTTTTACCTTGCTAAAACCATATATTAAATACTGCGGAGCAGTTCGAGCGACGTTGCCAAGTTAGGGAATATACGCATTTAATAACATATCTTGACTGCGTATTTTTAACGCGAAAGCGAAAAACAGTCGTTTAATATCAAGACAAGGGCAGCACATCAATTAATTATGTATTTTCCTGTTGTCTTGAATCGTAATCACGTAAAAATTAAAGGGCAACCGCTTTGCCAATCAAACATCTGGCAACGTTCCAAGAATAACTCTTTTCATTAAACGTTCCAAAGTGCATTATATTTAACGCGTCCGTAGGCAACCAACAATTCTTTTAAGGTATATTTACGCCGAAATAGGAAATTAGTCGCATGGTATTAAGGGTGGAATCATTGACTTTATTCGACTTCTATCTGTTACATATTCGTACTAAATTGTTATGTAACAGAGTTGTGCTGCTGTGCGAGATCTATTGCTATGGTGACAATAAGTATATCCGCATCCTCTTGTTCCTGCTTTGTGTGAATGCCAGCTGCTGCAAAATTGCCCTTCTACATTAAGATAAGACGGATTTTGTTGTTCATATTGTCTAGGAATTTTCCTTGAGGCACTATCGGAATCTTTGTTTCGTCGAACATGACATCTGTTGGCGTAATCTTCTTGCTCGCTTAGCATATATATTACTATCCTGAGGGTAGCCTTCGAAGACGACTACAGCATCGTCTTGGTACTTGGACTTAACAAATGCAACATAACCTCCACAAATTGATGAAAATTATTGACCCACACGACTACTGTGCAGCAAGTATCCTCCATTTAAGACCTACACATACCCTTGCAGATTTGCCTCTTCAGTTGGTGTGAATGCTTTGTATAAAGCAGACTTGGCTCCTTTTTTCATACCATAGTCGTCTAAAAGAGGCAACGAATAAATGCACAGTTCGTATTTTAAGAACTTTCTAAGATCTTCATCAGACTGCTTAGCAATTGTGATCCTTTGACAAATGATTATAGGGTTGATAGGGATGGTTTCATCACTTACTTTGATTGAATTTTTCATCGTAGTAAGCGGCAAAATTCTGCCTTTCCTGTAGAATTTAACAGCTTCAAAATAACCACCCACAATTCTATGATCTGCTATTTTCCAAAAGTTATGAAGTTCCTCGATGTTTGAACACTTTTTTGCGTGGAAACCATACGACATGCAAAAAATATTGAGAAATATAAATCGTAAGTAATTTACTTCTCTTTATTTTACTATAGGATCACTTATTGCGTAAATAGCTTGACTTGCAAGTTGTAACTTGAAAATCACTAAAGAACATTATTTTCAGTGTTTTTTTAGGGGTTTCTCATATTTGCGCCAAAGTTTTGTTGGACAACTTCAGGTTCGTGTTCAGCACCTCAAAAAATATAAAATAAGGCACTGAAAACAAATACACTGGAACTTTCCACTTCGAACCATTTGACTGAACCATTTTATAATAAAAGACGAACCAAATGTTCAAGGAAGTAAGAAAAATGACGTTATGGAGATAACGCCATCTATTAGCCGATCTAAAATTACCTATAATAATTGTACTTTTAATTGCCAGACATTGAATTGTTCTCAATACATTATCCTTTTTGTTTTTAGTGTACAGGGTGGCTCGAATTCGTGTCTATGTATGGGGAACGCGAAAACCGTAAGAGATACAGTGTCGGTCAAATTAAGGCAAAATTGCGCATTTAAGTGCCTAACAATATGCCGCTTAGAAAGTTTTCAAATTCCGAGTATTTACGGAGATATCCGGAAAAAACCGAAATTTTGAAAAATCGTTTTATTTTTTTCCTGGGCTTATTTAAAAACGGATTTCAAATCTAATTGCACTTCTCCATTGCCACTTTTTCCGCTCTATACAATGATGATATCCAGTTTAAAATCCGACGTTTCGTCTTCAAGGGATCACCATCAACTTTCTTTTTTTAAATACGAACTTAAATTTTTTTTATCGTTTTTCAGATGGTATTGGCGTTATTAACATGAGTATGTGTTTTTATTTTTTTTTATTTTTTATTTTTTTATTTTTATTTTTTTTTTATTATTTTTATTTTATATGTTTTGCTTGGGCGTGATTTTAAATAATTTAAGGTATTGAAATTTTCATATTCTATAAAAATATTTTATTTGTTTTTTGCATTAAGTGGAAAATTGGAGCCCGTATTAAAAATTAAAAATAGTAAAATTATTTTTTACGAGAATATGGCCATGAACTATTACTCAAACAAGTTGCTTAGTGCATTTCATTTATAAGCAAAATTCCAATAGGTGTTTTTCCATCAAAGTTCCTATAGTATCACGTAGTATGATTATAAATTTTTGATGTTCTCTATTAAATAAATTTTTGAATTCGTTAAAAGTTGGGAATATTTTATCTTTGCAGTAAGCAACTTGTTTGAGTAATAGTTCATGGCCATATTCTCGTCAGAAATAATTTTACTATTTTTTATTTATAAATACGCTCCAATTTTCCACTTAATACAAAAAACAAAATAAAATATTTTTATAGAATAAAAAATTTTTAAAAGTACCTACCTTAAATTATTTAAAATTAGGCCAAAGCAAAATATATAATTAAAAAAATAATAAAAATAACAAAAATGAAAAAAAAAATTTTTAAAAATAAAAAACACATAGTCATATTAATAACCACAATACCATCTGAAAAACGATAAAAAAATTAAAGTTTGTATTTAAAAAAAGAAAGTTGATGATGATCCCTTGAAGATAAAACGTCGGATTTCAAACTGGATACCATCATTAGATAGAGCGGAAAAAGTGGCAATGCAAAAGTGCAATTTAATTTGAAATCCGTTTTTAAATAAGCACAGGAAAAAAATAAAACGAATTTTCAAAATTTCGGTTTTTTCCGGATATCTCCGGAAATACTCGCAATTTTAAAATTTTCTAAACGGCATATTGCTAGGCACCTAAATGCGCAATTTTGCCTTAATTTGACTGACACTATATCTCTTACGGTTTTCGAGTTCCCCATACATAGACACGAATTCGAGCCACCCTGTACATTTGATGCTTCGGAAAATATTCTATAAAATATCTTTCGTGCGTATGAACTTGTTTCAGGCATTTTTTGTCAAATACCGATAAAAATTAATTTAAGCTATTTCTATGTCAATAAGCCTTAACGAAAAATATTCGACAAGTTCTTATGCACTTAAGATATTACTACAGAATAGTTTTTAATACCGGTTATTTGGGTCTATTAAAATTGGTTGTAATTAATTATTATTAATCTTTTATTAAATTCGGTGTCGCCGTTGAGTCACCTCATAATTTCTGAATAGATGTTGTACAGGGTGTCCCAAATTCGAGCCTCATCATTGGAATCTCCGAAACTAGAAGAGATACGAGGTCGGTTAAATGGAGGCGAAGTTGCGCAATTTGATGCTGCCACCTTACAAGTTTAAAAATTCCGAGTACTTCCGAAGATTTTTGAAAAAAACCGAATATTCGCGATTTAATTTTTATTATTTATTCTATTTGAATATATATATATATATATAGCAAAATAAATTTCACATTTTCATTGCTACTTTTTCTATTCTTCAAGATGGTGTTATCAGATTTTCAAGCCGACGTTTCATCTTTGAGCTGTCATCATCAACTTTGTTTTTTTAAATACGGCCCTGGATTTTTTATTACGGACTTTAAGAGTTTCTAAGGTCCCAAAACCAATGATGTGTCGCACTTATTCGGAAAATTCATATTGGTGATATTTTCCATAAGAACTCATGTGTTAGAGAGGGACAGAAAATAGATTTTTAATAGGATTTAAAACAAAAACCTTTTTTTACGCATTAACGCTTTGCTTAAAGAAAGCTTAAAAACTAACATAAGAAGTGGTTAATAAATAATATAATTATTAAAGTGTCAACCCTCAAACCATAGGCTCTAGGCCATTTCAGTAATTTACCCAAGTAAATAGTTGTGTGGGATTAGATTTGGAACAAATAATAAATCACATTATCTCTGTTGTATGGCATACTCTTCTATACACAAATAACTAGTGTATTTAGAGCGCAAAGTAACGGATTGCCGCTTGAGAAAGAATATTACTGCGCGACGCGGAGCGGAGCGCAGTAATCTTTCCAAAACGGCAATCTTACTTTGCGCTCGAAAAACACACAGAAGTTTTTCTACAGCCGCATTTTTTAAAGTTAAATGCACATCTTCCTCTATACTTATTCTGAAATTTGCGAATGACTGTCAGTTTTGACATATTATGTTCGGGCTTCGGGCATATTTAGAACAGGATTGCCCGCAACAAACTGTAACAAACGCACGACTGTCATTTATTTATCTTCGGTTTCCATGACCATTCGGCACACTAGACGGAAAAAGTGAGAATTTCCTTTTCCATGTTCGCGCTAGAGCGCAAAATAAGGATCCACGGCATTAGTCGATTTTGCGATTTCATTTGAATTTAGTATTTAGTAATTTTGCGCGCGGCTGTAGAAAAAAATCATTGTAATGATTTCCTGATAAGATCTTATCAAAAATCTGTTTTCTGTCTCTCTCTAACACATGAGTTCTTATGAAAAATGGCATTAATATCAATTTTTCGAATAATTGCGATACATCATTGATTCTGGGACCTAGAAGAACCCAGAAGCTCTTAAAGTCCGTAATACAAAATCCAGGGCCGTATTTAAAAAAGTTGATGATGGCAGCTCAAAGACGAAACGTCGGTTTGAAAATCTGATAACACCATCTTGTAGAAAAGAAAAAGTATCAATGAGGATGTGAAATTTATTTTGTTATATCTATTCAAATAAAGTCATAAAAAAATAAAAATGAAATCGGGAATATTCGGTTTTTTCCAAAAATCTTCGGAAGTGTTCGGAATTTTTAAGCTTGCAACTTGCAAGGTGGCATTTTGATCAGCATCAAATTGCGCAACTTGACCTCGTATCTCTTCTAGTTCCCGAGATCCCAATGATGAGGCTCGAATTTGGGACACCCTGTACTAATGAAATTATATCATAACTATGATACAAAAAGCAAAGTTGTAAACTTTATTGCAGACAGAATTGAAAACAACACCGTATATCAAAATCTAAAACTGATTTGAGAGAAGTTTCAGTGGCAATTGAACAAGTTTACGAACATGTTAATAAAACCCACAAATTGCAATATGCCAGAAAAAAACAAATTTTAGACTCGATCAGTTTATCCATAGATCCAGGTTGCTTAGATCGTATTCGATAGAACAATGCATTTTCAAATGATTTTACATGTGAAAGCAGTGTAGAAGAAAGGTTCTAAAAATATTTCAAGACTGTTACGTTAACATAAATGTAACTAGGAGTCATATTTTAGATTTAAATAAAGTCCTAGAAGTGCAATTACACTTCTTTTGTATTTGTAATTGACCAAAATATTTAGATAATTGCCATTATAAACTAGGCTTTTTTTGTGACTTCAATGGAATAAAGACAGCAAGGTAGATGATGTTATGGTGAATATTTCCCTCATGTATAAAAAATCCCATTAGAGAAGTGCAATTATAGGAAAATTACAGCGAATATTTCCCTCATGTATAAAAAATTCCATTAGAGGAGTGCAGTTCTCGGAAAATTACAGCAATAATTGCACTGTAGAAACCGAAAGAGCACAGCGATAATTGCATCGTACGTATCTATGGTAATTCCATTGTAAACTTACGATGACAGCGACAATTTATAAATAACGTCAAAGTCAAGTGAATATATATTATTAAAAATGTTTCGTTTTGGATTAAAAAAATCGTATTTTTGCGCCTCTTTACTTTGTTTACAGTTACATGTACGTTTTTGTATTAAAAAAATAATAAAAATGTATTTTTTTAAACCATGTCGTTATTCGGGAAATATTCCCCCGAATCACACTCGTGCATCAAAATAACCAGATAATTTTGCATTCAAGCGTGTTGTCTCAGAAAAACTGCATTCGGTCATTTTCATATTTTGTAAAAAGAGCCGTCCACCTTCGGTGTCGGGTTAGTTTGGGTTAGTCATACAGTTTTTAGACAACACGCTATCATGCAAAATTATCGGTAATTTTGATGCACTTGTGCAATTACTTCC
>MU185430.1:820-53140 GCA_016904865.1 Pissodes strobi | reverse complement strand
AAGAGCACGGCGATAATTGCATCGTACGTATCTATGGTAATATCATTAAAAACTTACGATGACAGCGACAATTTATAAATAACGTCAAAGTCAAGTGAATATATATTATTAAAAAGTCTCGTTTCGGATTAAAAAATTCGTATTTTTCCATCTATTTATTTTGTTTACAGTTACATGTACGTTTTTGTATTAAAAAAACAATAAAATTGTGTTTTTTAGAACCATGTCCTTATTCGGGAAATATTACCCCGAATTACACTCGTGCATCAAAATAACCAGATAATTTTGCATGCGAGCGTGTTGTCTTAGAAAAACTGCATTCGGTCATTTTCATATTTTGTAAAAAGAGCCCTCCACCTTCGGTGTCGGGCTCTTTCTCCAAAATATGAAAATTAACTCATGCAGTTTTTAGACAACACGCTGTCATGCAAAATTATCGGTAATTTTGATGCACTTGTGCAATTACTTCCGATAATTGCATTGTAGAAAACGAAAGAGCACGGCGATAATTGCATCGTACGTATCTATGGTAATATCATTGAAAACTTACGATGACAGCGACAATTTATAAATAACATCAAAGTCAAGTGAATATATATTATTAAAAAGTCTCGTTTCGGAATAAAAAATTCGTATTTTTCCATCTATTTGTTTTGTTTACAGTTACATGTACATTTTTGTATTAAAAAAACAATAAAATTGTGTTTTTTAGAACCATGTCCTCATTCGGGAAATATTTCCCCGAATTACACTCGTGCATCAAAATAACCAGATAATTTTGCATGCGAGCGTGTTGTCTTAGAAAAACTGCATTCGGTCATTTTCATATTATTGAAAAAGAGCCCTCCACTTTCGGTGTCGGCCTCTTTCTCCAAAATATGAAAATAAACTCGTGCAGTTTTTAGACAACACGCTACATTTTGATGCACTTGTGCAATTACTTCCGATAACAAAATGCAATTTTGCTAGTAGTGACAAGTAAATTGTGCATAGTTGGCAAGAGAGATTCAACTCTTATAGATGTTATACTCGTGTTATCTACCGTTAGTTTGGGTCAACTTTTGAGAAAATACATTGTGTTTGGTTGCCTTAATAAAAGAGGTTCCTACAATTGGCCAAATATGGCATATGACAGTTTCACGACTGACTTGTATTTTTGAGTTATGACGCATTAAAGATAGTAATTTCACAATCATTACATTAAAGTTAGTAATTTTAAAGTTACTACTTTATTTATTTTTCGAGAATAATTTTTTTTAACATAGCTAATATTGTAGCTGCTCTTAAAGGTAAGCCAAAATCTATGTCGACGGTGTGATTATAAAAGCTGGGGCACGACGATAATTCGAAAAATGTTTGAAAAAATATTTGTGAGGATACAGCCAAATCGTTAAAATTTTTCGGTACGCTATAGTCTCAAAAAAGCAAGTTCAAGTTGCTTGCAAATAAAATACTTTTTATACTACTTCTAAAATTCGGTTAAGTTAAGCTTACTGTTGTGCCTAATACGGAAACTATATCAAAATAAATTCAATAACTATGTTTTAAAAAACTGAATAACAAACCAAAAAGGGACGATTAGCTGACTTCTGGATCGTTTTCTAACCACAAATCCTGACCAGTATACAATTACAGTTGGACTCAGGTACTTCCGACCACGAACTTATTATAATAGTTTGTGAACTGCCACTCCTATAGAAAGATCCACCCGTGATCGTAAAATTTGGCATTACAATTGTGCAAACTGGGACGATTTAAGAGAGTTCTACCTAGATTTTCCTTGGGTCGACATCTGCTTTGGCACTGGCACTCTGATGCGAAGAGATTACGCAAGGAATTCAAGGATACATCTCAAATTCAATCAAGTTACCGTCAAAAGGAAAGCTCTGGTTCGACAGAAGATGTGAAAGGGCTGTGGTATGAAACCGCAAGCCTACAAGTGCTGACAGCACAATCAAACCGCATTCATGTTGCCGAAGCAAGACACGAATGAAACTAAGGACAAACACAATCAAAGGATCAGGAATAAACTTTTGCAATGCCTTAGGGGCTCCAGGAATTCTGGTCGATAGCAAAGTTTTCATCACTGTGATATTCGTAAAATCCTCAAAGAACTAGATTTGCAAAAGGCATCAGGATCGGACGGAATACCTGCCATCGTGTTGAAAACTGCGCCAGTGAACTAAATCCCATTTTGTGACATAACTAGGTGCTTTGTTTGGACAGTTACATAATTCAGAATGTTTTGTGAAGGAGATTTGATCGAGTTTTTCGCGGAATTTTCTAATTAGGAAGTGAATTCATGATTACTTAGTTGGTGGTATTTGAATCAGGTTTTGTAGGTTGATCTCGTGTCATCCTGCGGAAGTTAGTTTTTATGAGTCTTGGTGAATAAAACCGATTGTTGCTGAAGCAGGAGTCCCTTTTTCGAATAGACCTTTAGGCCTAAAGGTGTAAAGGCGGTGACGGCGGCGTCAGAATGTTTTGTTAATTTCCCTGGAAATTGATAACAGCTAGGCTGGATATAATAGTTTTTGACTCCAATGGCATTTTAGTATGGATTAGTCGACACTGAGGGAGAGCCGAACATCAGGTAATTAATTGGGTGATGGCGAGTTTTTTTTAGCAGCACGAGGACGCCATTTTGAGACGTCTTATGTTCGTTTTTC
Source organism: Pissodes strobi (assembly GCA_016904865.1). Lineage (NCBI taxonomy): Eukaryota > Metazoa > Arthropoda > Insecta > Coleoptera > Curculionidae > Pissodes > Pissodes strobi. The sequence continues at coordinate 50,471 of MU185430.1, read as the reverse complement.
TTTCTGGCTCCTAATTTTACTTTGAAATTTACTCTTACCTCTACCTACCTAACTTTACTCTAATTGTAACTCCAACTCTGATGGGATCCTGAATTTGAACTGGTTCGAGTGATAGTACTAAATTTCAAGTCATATGGGCAAATGGAGAGGATCGAGAGATTCCAGGACGCAGGTCCATTCCAATCGTAGCCTGGTAGCAATGTTATTGTTGATTGGGAAGTGGAGATTAAATGGTCGGGATGACTCCGTAGTTATGAAGCCACTTTGCCGAAGAAGCGTTTTGGAGCCCTGAGCATTCTCGTCGGGAATAAGATAAGTGATCCTTTGTACCTTTTAGAAATGTTTGCACAATTCCCCATTATTTCATCATTTTAAACTGAAAAACCAAAATTTCAAAATTTAATTTTAAGTATCTTTACCGTATCTTTCTCTTACCTTTATCTTATCTCTGATTTATCTTGTACATTTACCTTATTGTACAGTTACCTTACCATATCTCAACACGAGATTAGATATTCTTAACTCAAAACGAGATTATATATCTTTAATTTTAAGCTTCGTAATATTCTTGTACATTTATCTGATTGTAAATCTATCTTACCGTATCGTAATCTCACGAGATTATATACCTATCTTTAGCTTTATGCTTCATAACTTTGATTTTGATCTGATGAATCAAAATAATTATCTTTAGTGAGTACCTACTATGTATCACAGAGATTGAATACTCAGGTACATACTCAGTATTAATCTTGTACATTTATCATATTGTAAATTTTTGTAAACTATTATTTCTTAATTATCTTTACTCTAGTTACTAGTAGTGATATTATTTGGCTATATTTAAATATTTCAAGACGTCTGATAGATTCTACAATTATCTCCCGATTTTGACAGATTTTCTAAATATCATAGGTAATCGAAATTCTTGATAAGTATTGCTTATTTTATCTTACCTATACTTACAGATTGTTAATTATTGATAAAACATTTGATTATAATTTCTCTGGGATTATGTAATGAAATATTTTGACTTATTAATGGGCTGATCGTAACTTATGGGCTATTCGCTTATCAGAACCATTAATTTTAATTAGGGTCGTAAAGAAGATTTCATATACTACGATCTCATTATATTGTAATCTAGGATCAGTCTTGTTATGTATTGCTTATTCTATCTTACCTATGCCAAGCGAAATTGGTGGCTTTTTTATCTGTCTTACCGAAAAGGGATATACCCATCTTCTTGGAAATTCGCTAGAGTGCAACCTGTTCCAAAAAAGGCAAGAAAACCACGCCCTCAAATTAGCACCCAAATTGCCTTGCTCCCAATATAGTACGGAGCGTAAGGCAGCTATTTTAATCCAACCTTGCACTCCATTCTGCTAGGATGAAACTTGGCACGATTTAAGTACATACCTTTAAGGTAACTTTTTAAGTGGTGCCCCCTGGCCCGCCGCGCAGGAGCAGCTAGGGAACGGTTGCCTATTTTTCAGGGGCAACTTAATGCATTTATTCAAATACTGGTCCGGCTTATACCTCTGAAAGATCGTACAAAAACAAAAATTAAGGTACCGTTGGACTCCGCAGACACAGGGCAATCTATTTATATTAGAACTATTTTTATCCCCACCGGGGGGAATCCGTAAATTGGTATAATAAGAGAAAAAATTGTTTTACGCCGTGTCACTGCGCGCAAGCGCGCCTTAGTATATGAATGAAGGGGGGCACAAGCGACTGTGCGGGGGTAAGGCGGGAGAGGCTCAGAAAACAAAAGCATTAAATTCAAAAAAATTTAAGTATTATTATTGTTATAGTGACCAAAATGATATGAAATTATTACCTAAAATTACAATTTTATCACGCTTTATCACAAAGGTTATGATATCACGAAACATTGTCAATGGTAATGTTTAAAATGTTTAATTGAAACTAGAGGAATAAAAATTATACTCTTTTGCTAGAATGTGTAAATTAGAGATTTATCTAATCTGTGTTCATATAGCATAGGCATTTACACAGGTCACAACATCCCATATTTTAACAGCCGCAGTTGCCCGTGGATGCAACTTTGCAGTTACACTTAACAAGTAGTTTGGACGATTCAAACGATTTTAGTCCTTCAAATTGGTATCCATGCGTGGTTTTCATCTTTCCAGCACCATTTCCTGGAGGATGCAGTGATCTAGATGGGGAAGAATTGTTGACGCCAAATCTGTGATTGTAGAGAGACCCGCGAGACAGTAGAGGTGGTCTTCATTGGGCGGGATGGATTCTAAGGGGCGATTTGAAGCTGAGAATAGACGCTGTCGGCATTGGTTTATAAAACCATAGCTTTTGCCCCTAGAATTAAAATAATTAAAAACAAGCGACTAGACATAGCAGCATATGTCAAAAAGGAATATAAAACTCACGGACTATGCTTGGCCAACTTCTGCATCTCGAAGTGTGCAAAGTTTGCCTTGCCTCTGCCAGATCCATCAGAGCCTAGACGGTTTGTGGCTGAAGAGAAAGCACATGCTATGCTGTCCTCTTCCCTTGGCCATAGAGTGCGTTCACGGTATCGCACCCCGTAAACGCGTGGGAGCCGGGGGTTGCGAATGATTTTGCTGGTCCTGGAAAATGAATAGTGAGCTGGTTAGAATCTTTCGGCACTTACAGTTATTACGTCGAGCCAAGGAAAATCTAGGTAGAACTGCAGAATTATAATGTAAGATTTTGCGAGGCAAAGGTGGATCCTTCTGTATGAGTGGCAATTCACAAACCGTTGTAATAAGTTTGTGATCGGAGGTACCTAATGGCGGACCAACTGTAACCTTGTACTGGTCAGGATTGGTGGTCAGAAAAAGATCCATGAGGGCGGCGAATTCGCCCCTCTTTGAGATTCGAGTTGGTTCGTCTACAAGCTGAGTAAGCCCGCAGCTGATGGCAAATGCTTCAGCTTCTCTACCTTCGTTGTCGGTCTTGTTGTGATGTTTGAGCCAGTTGGTGTTGTGGGCATTGAAGTCTCCCAGAACGACTATTTCTGAACTGGGGTGATCAACCTGTATTGAGTCACAAAGTGGTAGCTAGTGTTGAAAAAAAGCTTTGGTAGGCTCTATCGCTCGGAGGGCGATAGAGACAACATATAAACTTGGTTAATCCCTTGGCGGTGAACTTGAGCCACATGACGTCAAGGTTGTTCGGTTCGAGTGTTTCCTCGCGGTGACATGAAAGGTCGCTTCGGACAAAAAGGCATATTCCGAACTTATATCTGAATCGGGTATGTAAGTCGTAACCAGGATAGAGCTAGTTCACTGTTGTTGTAGAACATACTTGTGTTTCTGTAAGGGCTAATATGTGTGGTCTATTTGCTTGTAGATGTTGGTGTACCGAATTTATGTTTGTATATAGGCCTCTTATGTTGCAGAAATCTATTCTAAATTGGTTCGGTATCTTTGCTGTCTGTGAAATGCGGAATGAAGGGCTCCCAGGGCCACCCAGCGCCCGGAAAACCGAATGGCCGGGGAGTTTACTTCCGGAATATTTTGATCCTGGAAGCACCATCATGTCCATATATTCCTACTGTGGAACCCGGGACCACCAGCGCGGAAGCGGAACGTGATTTGGGAAAACCACTTAGCGCTTCCCAATTCTGGTGGGGTGGTCTTTCACCGGACGATGCGAGTAGGCTTATGCATCTACCACCTAGGGCCGCTCATTCCTTTGGCGGTCCCTAGTCTGACAAGGGTAAAAATGGGGGTTGTTGGAACTCATTTCCTTGGCCTATTTTTTTTAATAAAAAATAATCTTAAAATAATGTTTTAAATATAGCATTATTTTCTGCAACATTTTCGTCAAAAACTTGTGTAAGCCATTACTTTCTCATTGTCCTGATGATTATTATTTCATGTTAGTTCCCTCATTAGATATTTTTTATTTGCTTAAAAACGGCTGCAAAAAGCTGCTTTGTACCTATGTTCTTTTTTAAAATTATTCTCCTATTTATTATTTCCGGATGATTGAAACCTCCTATGTAATAAAATGTTACGTTTTTCAATTAATCATATTTCATCGATTTATACTAGATTCTAATATATTAATTCTTAATTTTCGAAAGTATCTTTATATTATTGTGCTTGTTTTTCTTAGATAATGCACTAACTTGTAGTAAAATAGCAAAAACAAATAGTTTTTTGTCTCTCCTGTAAAATGTATACTTCTACACATAGGAGATAGGTATTATGAGAATAAATGGAGGTTTTGGAATTGAATAAGCAAATGCTAGGGCCAGTTCGCCTTAAATTGTTCTAATTTTGAAATAAATTTGTAGCAGCATATTCCAGAATCAACTTCTTGTCTAATATCACAAATTCGGGTATATACAATCTTCGCGCTGATAACTTTAGAATCAACGACCAGCCCACGTTATCGAAGCAAATTATATTCGCAATTGAAATCAAAGAAAATTAATCGTAGTAGAATTTTCTTTGCTAAAACACAGTGGAATTAAACAGTTCGGTTGTTTTGTTTCCACACTCTATACCTACTCTAAAACAGATTTCCCTCAAGTATCGATTACCCCTATACATATGCAGTAGTCAAGGCCAAGAATATTATTTTAATAAAATGAAATATTAAATATAAAATATTTTAATAAACCTAATTAATATTAGAGAATTATTTCTGCCTATAAACTCCCTATACATGACCGACCTCAAACTTTTGGTAATAATTAAAGACGGATCGAGATATGTTTTTGATGAAAACTAAACTTTGGTAATACCATCTGTGCACACAATAGCGGTATTGAATTTCATTATTTGCCAACTTTGATTGTTATTTGCGGACCAAGGGATAATTATTGATTTTATACTTGGCAGCCAGATTACTAAGTAAATAATCGAAAAGTTTGCTTTCGCACAGATTAAACGCCACTAAGAAATCTATTTCGTTATTTTATGACTGTGGAATTAAATAGGTTTTCACATTTATCCTTTTTTTGATTTCGTGTGTCTGATTCAAGTTAAAATATCTTTAACCAACAACATCTCTACAAAAGTTGCTGATAAAATTTTAGCTCCTGACCTATTGCGAAGATGTAGGAGGGAACCTTGCAGGTGAAAGGGTTATCGCGATCGAGGCCTAATTGGGTACAACTTTGTCAGACTACTAAAGGTGCGTACAGACCTGACGTGACGCGCGCGCGACACGCACGCGACAGTCCAAAATTCCTAGGTGTGGACGGGGCGCGCGCGCGGCGCTAGTGCCGCCTGTCCGAGGCGCGTCGCTACCCGTCTGCTGACGGGTTTTCGACGGCAGATCAAAGAAAGAGCGAGGCGCAGTGTGGACGGGTAGTAGTAGGAGCGTAGCAATCGCCCGAGAATCAGTGAAGAAGTGCAATAGAACTTAGTCGCGTGGCGCGCGCGTCTCTCTACATGGCCCACAGCAGGCGCGCGAGAAAACCGTGCGCGTCGCGTTCGCGTAGAGGGCGCGGTCGGCGCGTCGCGTGCGTGTTGCGCGCGCGGCTCGTCAGGTCTGTACGCACCTTAAGATAGAAGCGAATATTAGGATGGCCGTAAACAAAGAAGGTACCTATCTCTTACATTACAATTTCTCCCATAATTTTGAAAAATAATTTTCCATATGATGATATTGCCTCTTTTTATAATGTGGTATTTCGTAATTTATTTATTTATTTATTTAATTATTTAATTCTCCGGCCTTGTTCGTGCACTTTCCTAAAATAGGACAGTGGACTCTTAATAATATGCCGCTCGATGATCGGCGCCGCCGGATAATTGGTGGCCGCCGCCGCTGCCGCTGTGCGCTATGTGGAAATTCTCTAAATGGGAACAAGTAAATATTGTTCATTGGGTTCTTTTGGCGTCTTAAAAGCAAATACCAGACAAAACAGAATAGAATACACAAGCGTCTAGAGATCAGGCGTAATTTTCGATGCAGCGAAACGAATAATAGGTATTATTATGGCTTTGCATGACCCTCCGCTCGCTTCGCTCGCTATGGGGCTCAATCAACAATAACCAACCAAGTGCCAACCAAAACTAATACGAAATTAAGAAAAGAAGGTAGGTTAATAGAAAACAATAAACAAAACATCTGTCGCGACCGACGGGAATCGAACCCACAGCGCAGGAATGACAGGCAAGCACTCTGCCTACTACACCAACGAGGCGTTGTAGAAGTTGTGCTAGAACGTAGATATATGGATTCGTTTCGCCGCATCGCAAATTACACTTGATAGACGCTTCTTAAAATACGAGGTTAACTGATCGCGATATTTCAGTTCGTAGTGCACTTGTGAATGCATGCGATTTAAAGACCTGCAATTGGCAGGTATATGGCCCTCCGCACGCTTCGTTCGCTCCGGGGCTCAAGAAAAGGAAAGTAACCAAGTGCTAATAACCCAAGCAATACCCAAGAAAAACCCAACAAATGAAGAAAAAAACTGTTTACTTAAAAAAAAAACAAAACCGACGGGATTTGAACCCGGGTCGCCGAAGTGAAGGCCATCCATGCAGACCCCTAGACCATCTGCTGACTTGCAAATAACTGGTTGCAGCGCGGAGACATGCGTCACCTCACGTAGCTAGCCAATCACGCGCCTCTCATTCACAAGTGCACTATGAACTGAAATGTCGCTAACTGATCATCTGTTATTTTGTAGGCGGTTCGTTTCTAGATAGATCGACCAATAGGAGAGGCCAATTTTCACATAGGCCTGTAAAGGATCTTAAAACTCTTACCATGATATCAACCCCACTAGAAAATCACGTCATACAGCTTATTGCAGGGTTATTTAGAGATATTTTAGATGTTTACGCCTTAATAATACTAATACCTATACTATTAATACTTACTGAAAATAGGAGATTCCCGGGATAGCGCCTTTGCTTCGACAAAGATTAACCATATCTACAAAGCATGCATACTCATAATGTAATGATCAGTAATTGATCACTCAATCAATAAGCTAAAAAGCAGTCTCGGTTTTTTTAAATATAGTCAAAAATCACACACAAACACTCCTTACTCACTTGGAAGGCGTTCAAAGCAAACTAAACTGACCAAACCACATCCCAACCGAACAAAAACAAATAGCGAATGGCCGAATGGCGTAGCTTGAGGGTAGGCCGTAGATTCCGTTTGCCCGGTTTGCCGTCAATCGATACTAATTCGATTCTACTTTACGATGCTACGACAGTAATCGACCGCGTGGCTGAACAGCTGGCGATTTAGACATTTGACTGACGGACTGAGTGTTATTGCGCTTGATCAGTAATGCCGAGGTAGCAAAAAATATGACTGGGAATCGTGCGCACAAACACATTTTTTCGCCCACGCGTAATCAATTTCTCTTCAGATGACACATGCATTATGCTGATCCATTTGTATAGATCAGTGATTATTACTAATCATCTTTCTAAATACATACATAATTACATATGTATTAGATACATTATTTGTATTATGTATCTATATCTATAAAACATAGACAGACACCATGCGTTTACATACATATTTAAAATCATACATATACTCGCCATATAATTTGTTGATCTCAATAATTGTCAGTATCGCTGGTCCCAACTAAAGTTTACAGAATTAAAAATAATTTAATTCTAGAAACTTTGTCCCAACATCCGCCAAGTATCATCCACTGTACTTTCCTTATAGAGCCGGCCACAGCGCAACCAAAACAAATGATTAGTTTGGGTTAGTATAATGGCTGTGGTAATCTACAATTAGTGTTATTTTATTGAATTCTTTTAAAATCGGAACTAGTTATGTGCTTTTAAGTGCGCAAAACCTGTACCTAATATTTCGTAGTATATTTAGGTATATACAATTTTTATTGTTAGGTGTATTTCTAAATACTTAAAACTATATATTTTGGACTTAAAGACATGTTGCTCGGCGGTTTGTGTACAGCCAAAAACATTGAGTGAGTATTGGTACAGCACAGTTTATATGTTTTTGTTCGTGTGTAATTGTATGATTTGTGGTAACTGGTACCTAGTGTAATTATGCATCAAAAGTGACTGTAAATGGGCCTAAAGTTCATGTTTTCGATTTTTCAAAGGTCGAAAGTTTACTACAAAAATGGCTATAAGCTATACCCACAAAGAACACGAAATTATGAGAAGCTTATTTTCCTGAAGGTAGTATAATAAAAAGTACAAACACTGCTGGTAAGTTTTTTACAATATATTTACTAAAACCACGGCTTAAAGAAGACTGCATGCCATCTTTTTTTTTAAATTACCCTTGTTGCCTATTTACCAAAAAATATCAAAATACGGCCAAGTAAAGACAAAAAGCTCAAAAATATTGATGAGTTAAGTTTGTCAAATGCCTTTGAAATAAGAAAAATTGAGTTTGAGGAGCACGAAAAGAGATACATTTTGATAAATTTGGGGAGTTTATTGTCAAATTTTCTACGTTTAAACTACCAACGATTAGAAATTTGAAATAGACCCTCTGTGGGACAGTTATATGAGACAAAGAACGGACTTAAAATTCAACCTATATTAACACTTCAGTCTCGCAGTTTTGGCCCTATTGATGTTAATAAGTTCTATGAAGTAACCAGATGAAAATTGCTCTCAACAAGACTTTTCCCAAATTAAAACTTTATTGTCTCAAATTTTAATAAAAGATGGTCTCTTTCAGAATATCAGAGATTTATTGCAGTTAATTTACGTGGTTATTGTTGCTATATTACGTTAATTTTGGCGCAGGTGTAGGAAAGTTAGGGGCCTGCATTTAATACTACACCTAGTATTAAACCAAAACTCAAACATAACTTTTGGAATTTGTCAAGAAGTCTGCCATATAGCTACTGTTCTTTCAAAAAGGTTAACTATTGATAGTTTTTTTTTAATATTAGTGTATGTATTTCCTTATATGATTAAAATTGCACGGCCTACATGGATGACGTCACGCGACAAGCACTAAGGCTTTGTTATTGAGTAGGTATCGCTTTAACGCTATTATCCATTCGAGCATGACATATTATTTAACTGGGACTAAATAAAGCATACATCCCCCTACTTCGGGCTTTGAAATCCTTGGAGATTGAAATTAAACCCAAGTTGATACGATAATCTAATTTTTCCATTTGTTAATTAAAAAAAAAACAGTCTGCATTAAGCAGATATCATAGCAATTAGAATTAAGTAACATTTTCCGATAATACTAAATTTTCGTTTTTATTCTAGTTTTACTCAATTTCTTATAATTAAATAGAACTTCTCATGGCATGATGGCATATAAATTGGGTATTTAATTTTTTTTAAACGAGTAATTTAAAAATTCAAAATAAATTTAATGATCTGCTCTATTACTCTCACTAATAAAAGTGGGTTTAGAATATATCCCTGAATATTAAATTCAAACTATATAGGTTAAGGCCACCATTAATATTTTAATTTAAGAATCGACCTGAAGTATGTATTTTAATGGAAATAAGCTATTTATGCTTCTAGGGCAAAAGTTGTTGTTTATCGTTCGCGACATGCAATTTTAACAACACGTGTTATTTTCCATAAATAAACTTTTTACTCATGTTTTATACACTAGTATTTTCTTGATTAGCATATTTATATCAACATTATATCAGTATTATTATCATTCGGCCCGGTACAAACAAATTTTGAAGAAAAAAGCGCACTTAATGATGCAATCAAGCCGCTTTGCACAGGTGTCCTATGGACCTAATAGAATGATTTGATCCGTAGTTTTTAAGTTTTAATCTTTTAGGATTCCGTCCTTGAGGGAGAGGGATACATTTCACGACTGAAATATTGAAATGCAAAAAAATGCAGAAAAGCGTGTTTAAATTTGTTATCATAATATTTTTACTTCATGAAGGCAATGCCACAGTCAGGAATCGCAAACATTTACTGAAAGTTAAGCTAAGCTGCCACTGTTCAAAATGACGGCTGAAAAAGTAACACTTTTCGACAACTCCAAATGTTGGTGTTGGATATTTCATAGGTTTTTCAGGTCGCTGAATACGTCTGTAACCATAAAAATACTATTTAACACATTCTATAGCCATATACAGCCGCTAGGATGGGGGATATGGAAGAAGTTATGAGTGAGATGATTTCAGAAAAATCGGGTAGCTGCAAAACTCACTCCAGCCTCAACCTGGTAGTGGTGGAGACCCGTTACCTCTCAAGCGGGACGCGACGTAGGGAGTAGGTGGATCCACGGTTTGTCGAGAGTGCGACAACTTATATTTATCCAGTAAACTTTGGAAATAGCAAAGTTTACAGAATAATTTTGTAAACTTTGGTCATAGCCTTTGTAGGTATATGACGTCCGAAGTTATATAGGTATTAACAGCGAACGTTAAGGCAATAATTATAATAGCATATCTGGCAATAACAAAGTAAATAATAATTGTAATAAATATATCAAATAAGAAACCTAGTGCGCGTGGATTGATTTCATTACACAATTTATCTTTTCCAGCTTTATTTTCGGAAAACACAATTTTGTTTAGTATGCCAATAAAAGCACCAAATTACCCCTGAGACCCGAGACACGGATAAGGTTTGTGATTTCGATTACCTTCTTCCGTCTAAATAAGCTCTCGATAAGTATAAACATTTTCTGGATTTAGCCCGGTCGGTTGACGTAACAATATTAAGGTAATATTATTCGCTATCACGAACATGGAAAAGATAATATCTGATGATGCCTTTAAACTGGTTTGGGTCTGCGGGATTTGTACTGTTTGCTATTGTTTCATCGATCAATGGTCAGATGTTTAAGTATTGGATACTCTTTAATTATGACATTACATTAATACTGGTTTTTATATATTCTAGAAATTGTTGCCAGATTTCAACTTTCCGGACATAATTTTTGAAGTGAAAATGTCTTTAAACTCATTCAGCACACTTTTATCTGGGTAGTGAATAAGACTGAGGTTGGGTCGTTCTAGCGCGGAAAAAGTCGGGAGGATCGAAAAAAATGAGACAACAGTTCGATAGGAAAAAAATGCTTCTGCATCAAAAATACTTTTTTCTTCAAACGTCAGTAAATCCATCATTACTCGACTGTGTAGGCGGCAGTGAAGTTTCGTTTTTCCTCCGCCGGAGCTTTACTTTTCACTTTTCCGCCGGCGGAGGTAAAAGTGTTGTCATATCAACATAGATACAATACAAACAAACATCAAAATAAGCGTCAACAACTCAAGAGTTATTAAGCTAAAATTTGTATTTATCACTCAATTTGTGGCTGCATTTCTAAAAATCACTAATTTAGGAACAAATTGGTTATTATTTGATCGAACTTACTCAATAACTGCTTATCAATACGGAATTAAAACGCAATCGGAGACACAATCTTATATTCACCGACACCGGTCTAAGCAAGGCCACCTGCGACCGTGGTCTAAGCCGCCTTGCGAACCCATTTATCTTTAATAATAATTAGATATTATTACTATTAAAAAGAGATGTTTTTGCATTAATTTGTCGACATTTGAAGAAAAAATAGCATATTTTATTTGGAGGAAAAGTTACTTTTCAAGGCTTGCTCTCTATTACCAGCCTCACTCCGTTCGGCTGTTAAACACGAACGCGCCATGAAAAGTATCACTTTTCCTCCATATAAAATAATATACTATTTATAAAAGAAATTTTGGCACAAGACCTGCCTTGCTACTTTGTAAGGTGCAGGCAATATCAATGCATAGTCGGTTGCTACAACAATCATTGTTTTTCCCTGGGTGCCACGCCTAAATGGTCCTAGAAGATCAATGCCAATTTTATACATGGTGTTTCCTACTTTTATGGGCCGTAAAAAGCCTGGACTTTTTCTAGGGTTGTCTATGTATATATCTATTTTCTTACTGATTCCTAGACAGAAGAATCTATCCTCTATTTTTTTCTTTAAATTTATAGACTCCTAGATGACAGCCTGTGGATGCTGCGTGTATTTCCCACACTATTTGTTTTCTCATGGGTTTTGGTATGACTAAAACATTTTCTCAGGTAGCTTAGAACCCATACTGCGCCTAATAATTCTAGCTCGGTGGTGGTGTAATTTATCTCGTTTTGTGACACACTTGTAGTTACGTAAGCTACAGGGTGCGCAATTTTATTTTTATCATCCTGTAGTAATTTGGCTCCGATGCCACATGTAGCCGCGTCCGTGTGCAATATAGTGCTCTTATTTGGGTTGAAATGTTGTTAAGCAAGTTTTCTTTTAATGTTGTGAATGCTTCATCTTGCTTTGGTTACCATTTAAATATTGAACTTTTAACATTGGAAATGTTTTTGTTTTCCTATTATGGGGTATCAAATTACGAAAAAGTGCATGCTACATTTGGCACATCACGTAATATACATGAGAGATCGTGTTAGTCTGTTTCTGAGGATGGAATCGGTTTAAATGACAAAAATAAATTAATGCTAACTGAAACTAACCGAAAGTTGATTGAACGACTAAACCAAACTAACCCAACTAACTAAAAGTAACAAAAAAAAAACAAAAAGGAAACAAATTAAAAAAATAAGAGTAAGTTAAAAGTAACTCAAAGTAACCGAAATATGGGAATAACCAAAACTAACCATATAAATTAAAATTGGTTATAACCTATCGGATCCGGTTCAAATTACTAAAATAAATCGGAGCTAACTGAAACTAACCGAAAGTTGATTCAACGACTAACCGAAAGTAACCAAAAGCTCAAAAAAGGCTAAAATGGATCGAAACATATTAAAAATATTAAAGTAAGTTGAAACTAACCAAAACGAACCGAATTTTGGCAACTAACCAAAACTACCCAAAAACATTAAATTCGATTATAACGGCGCCGATTGAAATGACTAAAATTAAAACTAACTGAAATTAACTGAATATTGATTGAACGACTACCCACTACGACTTTCTAACCCAACCTAACCCAATCTAACCTAAACTAACCAAAATCACCAAATATGGCTAAAAACTATCGAAACAGATTAAAAATATTATAGTAACTTAAAAATAACCCAAATTAACCGAATTTTGGCGACTAACCAAAATTAACCGGAAACTTTAAAATTGGTTATAACATATCGGAAAGTTGATTGGATGACTAACCAAAAGTAACCAAAAGCACCAAAATGGACTGAAATATATCGAAATAGGTTACACAACTTAAAGTAAGTTAAAACTAACCAAACCTAACCGAATTTTGGCGACTAACGAAAACTAACCAGAAACATTATATTTGACTATAACGTATCGGAGCCGGTTCAGATGAATACTTTGGTTTCTTGACAGTGAGTTTCCAAGATCGCATAACGACATGGAAAATTTTAGAGAACGTCACGACACGGTATATGCATAACTGATTATAACGTATCGGAACCCGCTCAAAAAAGTAAAATAAATTGAGACTAAGTGAAAAGAGCCGCAAGTTGATTAGACGACTAACTAAAATTAACCAAATTTATTAAAATTAATTATAACGTATCAGAAGCAGCTCAAATAAATGAAATAAGTTGAGACTAAGTGACACTAACCAAAAGTGGATTAGACGAATAACCCAAACTAACCAAATCTATTAAAATTGATTATAACTTATCGAAACCGACGGAAATAACTAAAATAAGTAGAAACCAAGTGAAACTAACCGGAAGTTGATTAGACGACTAATCAAAACTAACCGAATTTATTAAACTTAATTATAACGTGTTGGAACCGTCTCAAATTACTAAACTAAGTTGAGACTAAGTGAAACTAACCGAAAGTTGAAAAGACGACTAACCAAAACTAACCAAATCTATTAAAATTGATTATAAAGTATCAGAACTAGCTCAAATAAGTAAAATAAGTTGAGACTAAGTGAAACTGACCGAAACTTGATTAGACGACTAACCAGAACTAACCAAATCTATTAAAATTGATTAAAACGTATCGGAACCGACTCAAATGACTAAAATAAGTTGAGACTAAGTGAAGCTAACCGAAAGTCGGTTAGACGATAAACAAAAACTAACCAAATCTATTAAAATTAATTATAACTTATCGGAACCGACTCAAATAACTGAAATAAGTTGAGACTAAGTGAAACTAATCGGAAGTTGATTAGACGACTTACCAAATTTAGTAAACTTAATTATAACGTATCGGAACCGACTCAAGTGACTGAAATAAGTTGAGACTAAGTGAAACTAACCGAAAGTTGATTAGATGACTAATAAATCAAAACTAACCAAATCTATTAAAATTGATTATAACGTATCGGAACCAGCTGTAAAATAATTTGAGACCAAGCGGAACTAACCGAAGGTTGATTAAACGACTAACCAAATCTATTAAAATTGATTATAACGTAACGGAACCGGCTCAAATAAGTAAAAAAAGGTGAGACAAAGTGAAACTAACCGAAAATTGATTAGACGACTAACCAAAACTAACCAAATCTATTAAAATTGATTATAACGTATTGGAACCGACTCAAATGACTAAAAAAGTTGATACTAAAAGAAATTAACCGCTTTAGATCGGGATCGGGACTTGAAAGACGAATCGAATGCAGTTTTTACAACCACCACTAATGTTATAAATTGTAAAAACGATCGAAACTTGAAGTAATATGCATTTATGTGGTATATTTTGGTAAACTAAACTTACGTAATCTGCTAAAAGTAATTTTTTACATTAGATTGTGTTAAGGGTGGGTGAGTGTGACTTTTAGTTTCTCACGACAGACTATCTGTCTCATATCGATATATCGAGGAATGTCAGACGAATCGAATGTAAATGGTCTTTTGCTTTTTCAACCACACTTATAACGTTGTAAATTGTAAAAAGAACGAAACTTCAAGTAATATGCATTTATTTGGTAGATATATTTTGGTAAAGTAAACTTACGTAATCTAGCATGATCTCACCCAAACTTCTATCAACTATTATATTTCCACACAGTCATGAGTTTTCTCAGACCTCAAATTTAGTAAGCGTTGCATTCTGTTTCGGCATTTTCAATGTCGCCTCCGGTTGTATCTTTGTGAAGGACTGCGAATTTTTTCGTCATATCGTGTAATGGACGTACAATCATTGCCTAATTGGTAATGAAATTTCAGTTGAAATTACACAGTTCTAGGAAATTTTGTACGTCTTTTACTTTCTTTGGTTTTGGAAAATGCTTAATACACGTGAGTCTGAATTCAGCAGGTTTTAATGTTAAATTAGACTGCCGTAATCTGTTGAAGACTTTTCTTAATTTCAACAAGTGTTCCTCTAGTATCGTTGACCTCGCATGCTCCATGTCCCTGTGCTACAAAAGCGGTATATTGTTGCGACTCTTTCTGTTCTGGTACTCGCCAGCATTCAGCAAACTTGTGCTCCACCAAGTAGAGTACCTAAATAAGTTAGTATGTCGTTTATTTGAGGTAGTGGTCAATTCAATTTTTTGTGACTGGGTTTAACTCTCTGTAGTCGACCACTTGCCCAGGGCGAGTGGCATAGTCTAATTACTTTGCTTTCTAGCATTTCTTGGACCTGTTCATCTATTATGTTTCTTTCTTTTTGGGACGCTCGGTATGGACGGCTTTTATGTGGTTTATTGTCTTCTAGCTCTGTTACTGTTCGGTTAAGTTTGTGTTCCCATGTTTTTTTTTATATTTTGCGAATACCTCTCTATATTCAAGTAATAATTTTTTAAATTTTATTCGTGCTTTTTAGCCTGTAAAGTTGTTTAAATGACGATCGTCTATGGTTATGATTTCTTCCTTGTATCCTGTGTCTTCGCTGAGATGTAAGTTGTATGCGGTGTCCTGTTTTTTGTTTTAGTATTGCAATTGTTATGCCCCTATAGATTTTAGCTGAGTAGTTCGACTCGATAATGTTTTTCCCATTTGTGGTTGAATCAATTGACAATTAATTTGACCCGTCTATATTGTATTTGCAATTTAAAATACCTGAATGGCCTTCTCTTTTTTTGGTATTCTGGGATTTCTAATTCTAACGTTTTGTTTCCCCTTTTTTGATAACATAATTTTCGCTAGCTCTAATTTTAAAAATGTTAGGTGTTTCTTGTACCATAATGTTTGTAAATGGCCCCCTTATCCTGTTTGACTTTCTTGGCATTCTGTCCCTACATATTAATATATTTATCTTGAAAATGTAGTATAATTTTTTTTTAATGAGCTCCATTTCTATGGTATGGCTATTTTCTCAATTCCTTTTTATTTTACTAATTCTCTTAATTTCACAAGGCATTCAAATATAGTCTCGAGTGTTGGCCTAGTTTTTAGGTTGTTCCTAGTGTGGAGGTAGAAACCAGTTTTGCCTTTTACATTAGTGGTCATTGAAATTGATAATTTGATTGGTTGTTTTTCTGTCTTTTGTCAGTGCAGATCTCTCTATGTTTGTGGACCGTTGTTGTTAGGCCCTGTGCTGCTTCATGCATTGATTTATATCTTAATGGGATTGTATAATTATCTTGTATTATTAATTCCTTATTTGAAACGTTTATTACTACTTCGTTTTTTTATTTTCTAAAAATCACATGCCTAATTATTGGGTAAGGAGCAATCTTGATGACTTTTCTCTGGAGCGTTAGGTTGTTTACTATTTGTACTGGTATGGTAACTTCACTCATTACTTGTACACGGTCTCTACCTGCTCCTACAAGAACTGTTGTACTATTTGTATTGGTTAGTGTATCTATAACTGTCGTAATGTTTTTGTTGTATAGTTTTGCTGTGATACAGAGTATTCCTTTTGTCTCCTTGTTCCCTTCTGCTAGGATGACTGGGGATGCGTAATTGCGCCATTCTCTGCCATTTGGGTAGTTTCTTCGGCAGATGCTGCGAAGTGTCCCAATTTTCCGCAGGTGCAGGTGTTGCATGTTTGGTTATTAGAGGTATTTCTCTGGGTCTCCCTATAGTCCCTCTAAAATAATTTTGGATAACATCATTTGAATATCTTGGGAGTCTTTGTAACTTGCAATAATTGTTTTGTGGGGCTTCTTGCCTTCTAGTGTTCTTTTGTTTATTCTGATATTGGAGTTTATAATTATTTGCGCAGTAGTTGTGAGGAAGGACATTTGCATTATTTAGAGAACGATAGTTATATTGAGAATGATAATTGCTTCGTCGGTGTTATTCTGTAATGTAGAACCTCAATTTTCTCTCTGTCTTGGTCCCTTGTCTATTATGGCGGCCAGCGCCTTCAGTGCTTCCAAGTTCCGGGGTTGGCTGTTGGAACATTTGTTAGCCCGTAAAAATTGTAGTAATTTTCCTCCGTAAGTTATTCGCTAAATATTCTTATGAATTCTTCTAGGGCCATGTTTGTCCTATAGTTGTGATAATGTACCCTGTATCTTTTTACGAGCTGCCTGATAATCTTGCTGCTTCGACCAAAAATGTCTCAAAACAACCAATCTTTAGTGCATCATTCCATCCGTTTGCACTTGCCATTCATTCGTATGGTTTTATGAAATCGTTGGCTTTGCATCTGCAAGGATAGAATGTAGGTGGGCTAATTAATTGTGGTATTGCTGCTTTCTTTGCAGTAGCCAGAGCGCCAGTGATTGTTATATTTAGATAAATATTCCAACAGGGTCAAGTCGCTAAAGATGTAGCCGCTCAGACTCCGTAGAAATTGAAATAATGGGTTATAACAGCCCCATCTTTCTAAGTGATTTGTGATGTAATTTTTAATTTTATTTTAATTTCAATGTTTAACTTAGGTGTGGCCCAAGAGCTTAATTGTTTTGACTCGACTGTGCTGATTCCTGACAAAGAAGCACTGATGATGGCCTAAGGCCGAAAGCGCTCTGCATTGCATACTAATTAAAAGATTTAGCACGAAATACATAGCTTTCAATTTAATTGTTATATTTGCCATATTATGTAGTGTTGATTGGATTTCTCAGACTTCTTCTTGTTCGTTTTCTTTCTCATTAATGTTGTTCTCTTCCCCAGTATCCGTGCCGCTGTGTGATGCGTTTTCATCTTGGTATCTTTGTAGATAGATTTTTACTTGATAGTTTGTTTGATTAAGGTGTGTTTCTCGAGAAATTAGACTTTTTAAATTTGTTCTTAGTTTATTATTGGGGATGTCGATGTCGGTTGAGATTTTCTGACTTTCTTTGACGCTGCGAAGGTGGTTGTGCTACTGTGAGGTAGGGTGAGCTCCTCTGATGGCATGTTGGATTGACTCTTAGAATGTAGACCATAATTTTTACCCGATATTCGGTGATGCATTTAATTAGACGACAATAAATACTAAGTCTACCAAAATCTCAAGAAGGCAAATCGTTATGATTTTGAAAAATCTCAAAGAAATCTGGTACAGAACTAACCCAAACTAACCACGGCTATAACAAAAATTAGACGGCCCATGATTTATTTAGCTGGATCAGAGATCTATGTGGAAATAGCTATCTCCTTGACGAGCCCGTGGTCCTATGTACCGGGGTCAGAACGGTGACCTCCACCACGTGTTACAGGCAATATGCTGCTTGCTCGCAGTTCTCTGTGATCTTTCAGGAAGCGTAGCTCAGATGGTGATAGAGAATATAAACTCGCTCTCTTTAAAACAAATGTATGTCTATTGACGACTCGGAATAGTATAATAATCAGAAGAGTGTGATGTGTATATCTCTTTGTTAGGTAGCGGCTAACGGGTTCTTTTTAGACCAAGATTGAAGCATTGAATCAAGGTTTATTTTAATATACTTTAAGTTACGTTAAATTTAAGAGGTTTTCTTTATTTACTTATAGCTTTACGTACTTGCTTTGGTTTATTTTTAAGCAACTGACTTTTACTTTACAGTGACTTATTTTGGGGAAGAGACCATTCAGTTGTTTCCCGTAGATGTACAATTGACTGAGTCGGGAT
The DNA here is from genome assembly GCA_016904865.1 of Pissodes strobi. Classification (NCBI taxonomy): domain Eukaryota; kingdom Metazoa; phylum Arthropoda; class Insecta; order Coleoptera; family Curculionidae; genus Pissodes; species Pissodes strobi. Next base: position 31,610 of record MU185430.1, on the reverse strand, counting down.
TAGGTATAGTGGGTTAGGACATCCAGTGTCGTTCCTGTACAGGTACAATAGACTCGGAATGATGCTAACATGGTTAGCGAAACACAGGTAGAGTGCAAAAATTATGTTTCGGTATTCTGGATAAAATTGTGAAGTAGTGCACCACAACTTAGTTTAAGAACTTGGTATTAGTATATCCCCGTATCCTAATCTTGTTAAAAATAAATATTAAAGCGTGGTTTAAGCGTTGAGAAGATTTGGCAAGTTTGTTTTTAGTATGCTCAGGGATCACATGTTCGTCAAACATAGAACATTCCAGTGTACGTTCATTTAGAAGAAACCAAATCTACCCTATCAAAGAATCAGTCATGACGAGTAAGAATTTGTATTGTAACGTCTATTTTTGCGCGATTAATTTATTACTTATAAGGGTCTTATTCTTCGGCTGCTGATTACTCGGGGCTGATCCAGAGCTCTCGGTTACTAGAACTGTCCCATTCCAGATTATGAAAATATCGTCGACAGAAAATTAAAGTTAGTTATTGTTAAAAAAGCAATGAAAACATGAAATTGAAAACCGCAATAATCAAAACCATCATACCTAACTAAGTTTTTATCATCGAGATGCCAATACAGACACTAAAATTTCGGACACAGGTTATAAGCAAATACTTACATATTATAAGGAGTAGATATCTTTGATCCATAAATAGTTTCTGCAGTTATACCTTACGAACTACACTGCTCAAAAAAATTAGAGGAACACTTTTTTGTATCCCTATAACTTTTATTGTGGAAATTATATACATATGAGACATTTAAATTCGTTAAGCCACACATATTATTCTAATAAAAGATAAATTTAGGAATCAAGAAACCATTTATCCTTAAGGTATGATTAACAATTTAAACAATAGGAAAATCAAAGTGTCGATAGATGTATTTTCCGTGCAAAACATTTTGGAATTGACTTTGTATGAGTATTATCTCGTGTGATCTCCACCAGCATGATTAACTCCATGACATCTTCTTGGCATGCTTTTTATGATTATTCAAAGATTGTTTTAGGGTATACTTGCCCATTCTTTGATTAAGGCTTCTTCTAGCTGCTGAAGAGTTTGAGGTGCATTTGGACGCTTCCGACTGCGTCTGTCCAACAAATCCTGATCGTGTTCGATTTGATTTAAATCTGGATTAATCGCAGGCCAATCCATGCTTTGAATACCTCGTTCAGGTTCTTCGTATGTTCTTCTAGCATATTATCGATGTAACGTTGAGCGTTTCATAAATTACCACAAGGTCGGTTTTTCCTTCAAGATTTATCCCACCCCAAACCATTATCGACCCGCCACTAATTCTTTGAGCTTCTCGTACTGCAGAAGCAGAATACCGTTTGCCGGGAAGTCTGCAAACACGTGCTCGACCATCACAATATGTAAGACGAAATCTTGATTCGTCTTTGAAGAGCCTTTGTGTATCCAATGTCGAAGTTGCCAATCAATATACTCACGAGCAAAATTTAAACTGCATATTTTGTGATGCTGTGTCAATCATGTTTTCGCACGGGTCTTCTGGGTCTCAAGTTAGCTTCTCTTAATCGATTTCTAACCGTCCCGTCTGGTCGAAAACATCTAGTACCCTAAGGGCTCTTTGAAGATAATTTGCTATTAATATACGATTACGCAATGATGAAAAAACTAAAAACTTTGGATGGTTTTCCTTTTACGACCTCGCCCGAGGCCCCTTCTGTACTGATCAGCTTCCCTATAACGATCCCATAAAGTTTAAGGACAGAAGGAACGTGATTAAACATTCTTGCAACTTGCCAAATACGGAACCCATTTTCAATCAAAGAAACAGCACGAGCAACATCTACTTCATTAAAATGCCGCATTTAATTTTTGTGTCTTGTTGATGTCTAATTTACTTTCGCAATTATATGTTGTTGTTACCATGCCTATTATATCCCAACACTAAGCATAGATCACTTTATCGCCACTCTCTTTTCTGCATTGTTTTTAAATTGTTAAACTTACCTTAAGAATAAATGGTTTCTTGATTTTAAATTTATTAATTAATTTGGATAACATGTGTGGCTTTAGGAATTTAAATGCCTCATATGTATATCATTTCCACACTATAAGTTATAGAGATACAAAGAAGTGTTCTTCTAATTTTTTTGAGCAGTGTATTTTTAAAGTTTAATGCGGCGTAATTATTATAATAATCCCAGCCTATGAGTTGGGAGCATATGCATATAATATTTACTTAATAGATACCAATATACATAACTGACTATTAAGTGATGCTTGAAACTTTAAACTACCCTTCAAAGTTTTGCGTAAACTTTGTGATATTTTAGTTAAGCAAAACTAGTTTGTTTTAAAATGTAATATGCTGGAAGCTCATATGTGTTATAGCTAGCGAAGTTTTAATGGTCGGAAATAGTAGTTGTCGTAATTGGAGTACCATACCGTCACAAATAAATGCTACATGAGATCACCATAATGATGTTTTATTCGGGGCACGTTTCGCTAACCGGCTCAAATAAATCGTCGCTAAGAGATGCGTATTTTTCATATTTATTCTTAATTTCTTGTGACTATAGAAAAATAACCTGTGACTTAGTTGATTGCTGGTTGCTGAATATTCTGATACAGCTATCACATAATAAAAACTGTATGTAAATTAGTTCTTTCGTGTCCACATAAATCGTTGTCAAAAAAGCAGTTCGTAAAAAAGCTTGTTTTTACTGATTATCTTAATTCATTACAATTAATTGAACATCCAAAGAACTGGTCCTATGATATGCAGAGTGGTACTTCGATTTTCAGATGAAAAGATGGAAAAAGCGCTCGAAATAATTTTAAAGCACAATTTTTTGTTGCAATTTCAACCTTTATCTTCAGCCCCTAAGCAGGGGGGGTGACAGTTATCTGCAAAATTGTTAATTGAAAAGGGTGTCGAACAGTACCTTATTTCAAAGTATTTTTACTCTGATTATAACATTCCAGTTTGAAGTGTAGGCGAAAAGTTTTTAGTTAAAGGTAATTAATTAATCATAAGAACTATAGACCTCAAAATGAGGGTCTGAAGATGGTTTTGGCGGGGGCGAATTTCACCCCTAAAATTGGTAATAGTAGGTATCTTTATTTGTAACTTTTTCTTAAAGAAGGTAAATACGAAAAAAGGCCTTACTCTAGCTTTCTTATCGGTTTATTAACTGTTAGAAGTGACCTCCATTTACCTCCATGCAATAAATACAACATTGTCTTTACGATACGTAATATTTCGGGTGTAACTTGGTGGCATTACATCGCAAATCCATTGGATCCAGACTGGGTCTATTGGGGTAAAATCGGGTGACTTTGGCGGCCACTTATTTTGACCTCTTTTTCCGATCCAGTATTAGCCCCCCCCTGGAGATTCATGCATCTTAAAAATTGTGTTTTGTAAATTAAATTGTTTTACTATAGAATTTTTTGTGACCATAATTGCCCCCACCCCCCTGGAAAAATTTTTATATACGCTCTTGATTACACCTAAAGATTCTAAGAATACTATCCGAAGTGATCACTTTAGTTTATTTCAAATTAATATAGATATGTAAGCTTGTATTCGAAACGTATGAATTAGTAATGACATCAATAATAAAAGCAATAATAATAATATTACCAATCAATAATAAACGCAATGATAATTATATCAATCGGCAAAAAAAAACTAATAGGAGCTATCTTAAAGCTTGACCAACAATAATAAGATAATAAAAAAATAATGGGAACGATACTACATTAGACCGGTCCGAAGGTCGTCGAACATTGAAAATCTTATCTAAGAAGTACTTTATTTTGGCTGCAAGCTCAGCAGTAACTGTAGACGTTCAGCCCAAAACCTAAAGTCCTTGGCTCAAGACTGGAAGTACTTGGTCCAAAAGTGAAAGTCACCTGCCCGAGAGTGAGAGTCTTCTGCCCAAAGATGAAAGCCCTCTGCTCAATGGTGAAACTCATCTGCACAAAGGTGAAACCCTATACTGTCCCAATACTAATTATTAGACTATGCCCGTTACTTAAATAAAGAAATTATAGACCCCTTGTATGAATATTTTTATAAAGCAAATCACCCCGAAAATTATCAATGGATTTTCAATAACCATCAGCCAATAAAAGAAATACAGAAGATGCAAATAACTTGAATATAAATAGAAATACGTGTGAACCACCAGTAAATAATATAAACTTCCCCAGATGCTGAGAACTAAAGTTGCATTAAGAAAAAAAAGAATTAGATATAATAAGAGAAAAAAAAAGGAAAATATCCCATGGAATGCATAACTAGTGGTCGATGTAAAAAAAATTAACACAGATAAAAAATATTTTGTTAAGCAATACTTACTTACCTCTCTATAGTTGGACGGTTGCTTGGAAGATCAACTGCCTCGGTTTAATAAGGTAGGCTGTGAAAGCCTCTAGAAATAAGGGAAAATATCCTTTAGAGTCAAGGCGAACATGTGCCAGCAGGCAGTAAAGAAAGTAAATTCCAAAAAATCTTACCTTGTGTAGTTTTAAAGTCCCGATGAATCGGTAGTAGGAACCACAAATTGGTGACTCAACACGAAATCCCCAAGACAAGTAGTATAAAAAAAAATAGAAGAAAAGAGTTGAACCACACACTACACTTAGCAGGCACTTCCTATTCTCCCAGTGGGAATATCTTCATGGAGTGTAGAGGAAAAAAACCGTCAGGTAATAGAAAATCGTAGTTCGAAGAGCAACTATCGAAATAAAGAAATAGTCGATAATAAAAATACTTCTAAGATAATAAACGAGATCTAAGCATCGTAAAGCAGCTGCGAAAGCAACTACTAATGAGCTAAAATGAATTTTTTCAATGAATAATATATTCCTAAAAGAAATAATAAACCCTTAAAGATTCGAATCGACAGCAACAATTAAGGACAAATAGCCCATTGCTAATATTCAAGGCTACCAAGCGAATATTAAAAAATGTACATCATGCCAGTTGAAAATATAAATATAAAGTAAAAGTATCAAAGTCCACAACTATCGGTAAGAACGTGGAAAAACAAAATAACCTCAGAATCTACCAAAACATAAGAAAGAAAAACAAACGTTGACGGTTGAGAAAAAATTTAAGCAAAATAGAGGAAAACCACAGGGAAATATGTGAGGGCTATGCCCCAAAACTCTAGGGCACTATGAGAAGCAACAACAATAAACAATCTATGCAGAAATCAACAAGTCTTAAAAGAAAATAAGCAAAAGGTACTAGTTTTTTGCTATCGAAGAGAGAGAAAAATGTAATAACAAATACTTATTCTCGAATTAAAAGGTAAATAAGAAAACAGCAGCAGTATCTCAAAACAAATCAATGACTCCAAAAAGTTAAGGCCATATCAGCCCGGGTAAGGAAATATTCAAACCGAAAGTAGTATAGAAATTTAACGATCTAACGAGGATCAAGGGTTATTAACTCAGTTCTTAAATACAGACTTGTAAGTAAACATAACTATTGTACTATAAATAAGCAGAGTTAAATTATACTTATTTTAGTCGTTTGATGAAACCTAAACGAGCCAATAGCTTATCCACTGTAAAATAAATGCAGGCATAAAGTGCTGGAGGGCAACATATGAAAAAGGATGATACGTATAGCCACTCACTGCAACAACAGTGTTATAAAAGCTAATACGTATTATGTATTAATAATCGTATGTATACCTAATTAATAACTATTAATAAATGCTATAACAGGAATTCCACTAAACTTATTAGTAAAAAATCAACTAAGTAAATTTATAATTGATTAACCGAAGAGGTTAATACTTAATTATTTATACCACAAAATATAGAATCTTTTGTTGCTAAATACAGCATATAAAATAAAATTTATAATATTTTATGGTAGACAAAATCAGACTGTTACAAAGTTTTCGTCGGGACACCCTCGTGAACCCACGCCGATTTTTCTAAGAATTATTTTAACATCTATAACTACTGCGAATAAAAATCAGTTGGTAAACTTTGCATTGACATGCATGTCTTTATATTTCCCATCAATTTTCTTATTGGTTTATTAAATCGACATCTATTTGTATACCCAGATTTTAAATTTAATCAAAGGACACACCGGATTCCATAATATAGGATGCTATAGTATAACATACCCGGGCGTATTCAATTCATAGTTGAATGAGATAAGTAAAGTTGTGCTTTGTCTTTATTTTGCCAATGACCGTCAAAATAGGTTAAAGAAAACCAATACCAACGTTCTGTTATTATTATATCTTGCACAATTTTACCTATTCATAATACGTCCGACGGTAACAAAATTAGGGAAATTTGAACGAAAGGTCAATTAAACCACAGCTTCCTAGTACACCTAATTTATTAGAGAAAACGTGCCGGACTCAGTCTGGAATTCACGAGGGGAAAGAGTACGGCAGAGAAACTCTCGATCAAAATTCCTAAACCGGATTATGCTCTATAACCTTTATTAATATAATAATTAATTAAATCACTGTCTCCCGTGCCACAACTAGTAGTTCCACACTCGTAATAGCACATTTAAAACTGAAAAGATAGCTCTCCCGCCGGGAATCGAACCCGAGTCTCCCGCGTGTGTCAGGCGGATGTGATAACCACTACACTACCGAAGAGGGGTGTTAGTTAGCCAGACGCCGCTGAAGGGTACTGAGGTCCTGGAATATGGAGGCTACTCGGCTAAAGTTGAAATTAGGGCCAATATCTCTAGATTGATCATTTCATTTATAACTAGGATATTCACCCGTCATGGTAGGAAAATGATAGTAATTTCACAAAAGCTCTTACTTGCAATTACAGTCATACTAGAACTTAAATTCTAGCACGAAAAGACAGGAAACAATAAGTTTTTGTTTTCATTATTAACAGCATAAAACGAAATCATTAAATATGTGCACCTGTTATGCCTTCAAATATGAACTAACCATGAGAATAAATGAAATTCTTGTGCAAATTATGTTAATAACAATATTATAAATTTCATTTTACTGACCTGTTACAACACAGAAGCAAAACAATTCACCAAAAATAAATCGTACACTGCGCCGGCTTTTGACTATCTCTCCTCGTTCTCGAGCGATACGCTTTCGGATCTCCTCCAAAAAAAAACCTCGCAAAACCCGACTTCAATTTATGACTTGGTTTTCTTTCTTTACATATAATGGGGTGTCCCAAAACCGAATGTATAAGGTCTAATGAAGTAATATTTTAAATAGGCGGGTTACCTCAATGCGAACTTTATAATGTGCATACTGCTGGAACTTCAAAATGAATGAAGGTCATTTTTGGTGTAATCTTAAATATAAATATCTCAGATAATATGAAAGACATTTGAATACGGTTTTCAGCACATTAAGGCCCACTTTATGATTTTAAGATACAGAGGCGCCTTTTGCTCTGTTCTGAATTTCTTATATATAAAGTGGAAAATAGACTGCAATTTTTATCAAATTTTACTTTTTATTTGGGTTTCAGATTTATAAATCAGTTCAGTGGTAAAAAAGGGTTTCCGGCAGTTCCGAATACACATCGCAATTTTAGAGATATTAGGTTTTTGTTAAAAAATGGCACATCGGTTTTCTTCACTCTATAAAGATTTCAACATGTTATCAATACTGTTCCTTGACTTTTTTTTTTGTTTAATTTGGTGTCGTAATACATTCAATTTTTAAATACAATGTAAGATTTACAAAATCATAACACTAAAAGTTATTTTTTAAATGCGATGAGGATCAGGAAGCTTAGAAATAAGTAAAATTAAGAACAACAATTAAATTGTAAAGTATTAAATCACCAAACCAAATGATTGCGTGTAAAGCGAAGAAGTAAGGTTGCCGGTAGAGATAATGAGAATATCCGCATTAGCTTTTAAATTTAATGGAGCTAGTGGATTTTTGATGGCAGTGTCACACATACTGAAGGGAGATCATATGGCACCCGACGAGCAGTGTGTGCGCGAAGATGTTAATTGACACGGTTCTTGAATAGCTGCAGGTTGTATTTTGAGGGAAACAGATATCCTGGGAGTGAGTTCCACAGTGATGCAGTACGCCAGACAAAGGATTCCTTGTAGAGCGATGTTCTACGTATTTCCAGTTGCATGAAAAATGGGTGCACTCTTGCCGTCCATCGTGACTATCTGACAGGTGTTGCTGGGGGTGGGATGAGGTGCGCCAAATCAAAGGAAAACATCTGTAAAAAAATGAGAATTCGGCAACATCTCTGCGGTGTTCCAGACTATTGAGATCCCAGGTCAACTCCGGGTCGCCGACGAGACGCACAGCTCTCTTCTGAATGGAATCCAGCAGCTTTAGGGTGTGCTTAGGTGGGGCATCCCAGATGTATGAGCAATGTTCTAAGCACGGTCTTCTTTACTCCTAGTAGAGCAAGAGCGGCTGCTGCGGTGTATACATTTTTTGTTGCGGAATAGCGCACCAAGCCACTGCGAGGCTGATTTTACGCTGTTAGCAATGTGGCCATGCCAGAACATATTGCGATTGACCAAGACACCCGGTAGTCCGATTGACGAGGACGAAGAAATGGTCGATCCTGCCATAATGATGTCAGGGCCCGCCGTATTGGCTACCTTAGTAAACGTGATTGCTTGAGCTTTTGCTGCATTGAAATGGACCAAACTTCTGTCGCCCCAAGTTCGAACATTCTCCAGATTATGATTATTTGTTGTAATCTCCTCCTGTCTGCGGTGACAAGTCTCAGTCGCTGGTAAAGGTTTTTCTGAGCTTAATTGGGAGACAAGAGTACTGTCATCTGCAAAACTGTAAACAGGATGATTGGTTTCGGTCAGCAGGTCAATAATATAGATGAAAAACAGAGTTGGTGAAAGTATTGCAACCTGAGGCGCGCCCGCATTAATGGTGAATGGGTCTGAGATGCGTCCATCAACTGGAACTGGCAAGCCAGCTGCAGAGAGAGACTGGCAGTCCGGAGGACGGCAGTTTATTGAGCAATCCGTCATGCCAAACTCTGTCGAATAATTTCGAAATATCTGACGCAATCCCTCTAGATTCGCCGTAGTTCTCAATGGCTCTACTCTATATACTCGTATGAGTGATATAGGTCAATGTATCTACTGTCGATCTCTCTTTGCGAAAGGCGTATTGGTTATCGCTAATTATTCTGTTAGTTTCGAGGTACTTGAGCAGTTGCTGATACCACTCATTCCATGACTTTGGAGATTATTGGAACAAGACAATTGGGCGATAGTTTGAAGGATTGGGTTTATTGCTTTTTTTGGAACAGGTGTCACTCGAGCTTTGCGGTAAGACAGAGAAAAAAGTCTGGAAAAAAGTTTGGAAAAAATGTAAGTTCGTTGGCGGAGTTCCTTAACACGATGGCAGGTATTTCGCCCGGTCCTGATGCCTTTTGCGTATCTAGTTCTTTGAGGATTTTACGGATATCAGGGTGGTGAAACTTAACTTCTGCCTTGCTAGTATTGATGTTGGATATTGTGGGGAGAGCCTTGCCTTAAGGTGCGTTTAAGGTAGAATGCGATGAAAACATTTTGGCGAGCATGTTTTCTTTTTCCTTAGCTATAGTCGCGTATGTCTTAAGTCGGAAAGACGTTTTTGCAAAGTTATTACTTAATATTATTGCCTTTGCTACCGACCAGAAATTCCTGAGCCACTGGGGCATTGCAAAAGTTTAAAATATATAATGGCAACAATGCTTAAATACGAATCAGAAAAATGAAAGGTAGCATGCATCTCCCAATCCACAAGAATAGAGACAAGCGAAACTGCAACTACTCCAGAGGTATATGTGTAACCAGTACAATGAGCAGTTTGCCCGAAAAAATGACGCGGCACCTGATTGAAGACTACTTTAGAGAAAATGGGAAAGGACAGAACAGTTTTCATGCAGGAAGGCCATCTTACCTATAATATATTTTGTCTTAAAAAAGAAATTGCTATACGTAGTACATTTTTGGAGCTTTAAAAAGCATATGACTATCTCCAATTCTCTGTGGGCGGTACTAGAACAGTCTCGTATTACTCACATTTATATTAGAACGCTTAAAGAACACAAATGGACTAAACCTAAGCTAAAATTGGGTAAATATATTGAAGAAAAATGTCTAGTCTCCAAAATGCTGTATCTCATCAACACTTTTTAAAATATATACCGCAATCACATCTTTAGACGTTCCTTGTGTTCGTTCTAGATCTAGATCAACTCAGCTTTGTTCCAAGTCATGTGGCATCACGTCAAAAAATATTGCGATAATGGCTGAAACATTGACCAACTGATATTCTGGCCTGATCTATGACTGTAATAAAAACTTACTTAAAATTTCCCATTTTTATTTTCATTAAATTTGGCGGTAACTTCACATGGATTTTGCCTCCTTGTGCCTTAAGAATTTTTTTCATATTTTATACCAGAGCTTCCGAAGCTGATTGTAAAGTAAGCTTGGCCCACTTCGCATAGCTAAGTAGTTCTAACATTGATTTCTTGTCGGTTTTTTTCCTCACCACTTTTGGCCGCCCTCAAAAATCGACGCCTTTTTGCATGCATAACCGGCACCTCTAAGAATGACCCTGACACTTTGATGATTATAACACTCACTGCTAGCTACTCGTGTAAAAATCATCCTCGTTTACTATAGCCTATATTATGCGCTCGTTTAATAATATACCTTTAAAACCCACTTTTTGATTATTAAATCAATTTGAGACGTGAGACTATTTTTGATAATTAGTTATCTGTCTCCACTAAACAGATTATACTCACCGACTTATTGGACGCTTGATTAGCATTAGCTTCTAACCCTCGAGACATACCTGAAACAAGCAAAACAACGTCAGAATTAATCACATCACGACAGTAAATTCGAATAATTTCAGAATTGGAAAGCATAATATAAAAATTATCTAAATGGCGTCACTAAAAAATGAACTGTAATGTGCCACTGTGAACGATCTAGTAATGACGGTAAAAAGTTAAAAGGAAGAAAATCTGTAACAAATTATCTCGATATGAAATATCAATAAATATTTGTTAACTAGCAATATTCTGACTCAATCAACTAATATAGAAATGAAAATACCAGTATATAAGAACTCAGCTTAGCAGCCCGAACCTTGAAAACGGATGAAATGTTACTTGATATCAGGACTCACATAAGCATTACTTTCAATGAGACTCAAATTCAAATTCAAATTATTTATTTGTGTTTAAACAAAGGAGTTTTACACACGTCAGGACATGGTACAAGCACAAATTTAAAAAAACGCATGTAAAATATACAATAAAATGCAGCTAAATACTAACTTAAAATGTAATATAAAAGCTTAAGATCTAACTTATAGTATAAAAAACGAATACATAATTAGAGAAAGAGAGAACCTTTATTAGAACCCTGAAGTTTAAAATCATGGATACTGTAGAATGCTTTTTTAATTAATAAATCTTTGATAGTTTTTTTGAACTCATTTATAGAAAGTTCTTTAATATCATTCTGCAGTACATTAAATATTTTATACAATAATTTGTCGCTGTGCGCGATTCTTGGAGCCTTAAAAAGTCCGGTCTTATGTCATTATGATATCTTGTAGAGTAATTATGGAAACAACTATTTGTTTGAAAATTGTTTCAATTTTGGTATGCATAAACTAATGACTCATAAATAAATCTTGATGGTATTGTCAATATATTTAGCTCTGTGTATTTTTCCTTCACATCCTCCCTATATCCCACATATCACCCTTAATGTCCTACTTTGTAATTTAAATATTCTTTCTGCATGAGAACAGTGGCCCCAGGCTAGGATTGCATAACATGCAACAGACTGGAATAATCCATGGAATGCTTGGACCAGCAACGAAAAAGGGACAAGGTGTTTTAAGTTCCTTAGTAAGTAAATTGTTCTCGTCAACTTATTTGCCAAATAATTTATTTGCTTTTCAAAGGAGTTGACAGGATCAAGGTAGGTGCCGAGGAATTTTACCTCTTGTTCTATTTGGACGTGATTTAGGTGTCTGAGTGAGAACGTTAATTTAACTATTTTTTCATCATTGAGAACCAGCCTATTTGCATTAAACCATTTTTGTAAGTGTGATAAGCTGTTTTTTTTTATTTATAAGAGAATCTAGGTCCACATGACTATTTATAAGACCTGTATCATCAGCAAATAGGCTTAAAGAGGAGTGTGGAATTAAGGTCCTTATGTCATTTATATAGATTAAGAAAAGTAACGGGGCTAAGAGTGATCCTTGTGGTACCCCTGATTCTACCCTTTTTCTGGAAGAGAAAGTTTTAAAGAAAGTTGACTGGTGACGATTTGATAAATAGTTTTGTAGGAAATGAATTGCACTTTGACTTATATTATAATGAGGCATCTTTTCTAATAGAATTTCATGTAAAACACAATCGAATGCCTTTGAGAGGTCACAATATACAACCTCCACATACTGTCCCCTCTCAAAGGACCCGACTATGCCATCCACCATCCTCAGTAGAGCCTGGGTAGTTGACTTTCCCCTTCTGAACTCAAATTGACATTCATCAAAAAGATTGTTCGACTCAAAGTAATTATATAGCTGCTCCCTTAAAATAACCTCAAACACCTTTGATAACATAGGTATTAATGCTATAGGTCTGAAGTTATTCGGGTCATCTAGATTTCCCGTTTTGGGTATTGGAATTGTGTTTGTCAACTTAAAACAGTCTGGGTAAGTACATTCCCTAACACATAAGTTAAATAATTTCGTAAGAGGTCGAATCAATAAGTTTTTTAGACTTTTTATAATTTCAATATTTATATTATAAATATCTGTGCATGGTTTAATTTTTATTTTATTAAATGCATCTCTCATCGTAACCTCACTGATTTCCCGAAAGGAAAATGTTGGGCTATTTGGATTTTCAGAAGAAACATTTTGTTTTTTAAAAAAGTCGTAATAGGTTGTGTAACATGTTGGAATTGAGGTTTTTGGCTATATCTGCAAAATGTATTTCCCATGTTTAGTGATGGGTCTATATGCTATACAGTCACAGGCCGGGGCCTCCACTTGCCTGTCAACCGATAATCAACAACAAACAATCATTTCGTCAATAGTGTTTGTTTTATAAGTTGGTGCAAACGCCTGTTCCTCAAAACCAAAACCCTTCATTAAATCAAGTAAATTATTTGCATTTGTAGTACTAAGATTAAAATTAGTATTAAAGTCACCATTAATAATAATGCGGAAATCCCTATCAATCGAAGAAAGTAATACTGACAATGTTTCAAGACAAACATGTATGTTGCCACTTGGTGGTCTGTATAATAAGGCATCCTAATGACATAATTTCTATAGCGGCTATTTCAATATGGTTTTCTACTGATTTAGATGCTAGGTCCTCCCTATTTTTAAAGGGTATATGAGGCTGTATTAAGATTAAGGATCCCCCATAGGGGCTTGAGTTTCTGCAGAAATATGATCATATCAGATAATTGTTTATTTTGAGCGATGCCAATTCAGGCTCTAATAAAAAGTGTTCGGTAAAGCATAGAATGTTAGTCATATTTCCCAGACAAACAAGATTCAATTTCACCTGCTTTGTTTCTAATGGATCTTATATTTACATAGAATAAATCCAAATAGGCATTCTTATTAGTAGCTTCTCTATCCTTGTGGTCTTGAAAATTTACATGTTTCTGGACTCCATTGGAGCTTGATTCATGAAATTTGGCCCTCTTGAGCTTGGTTCTCTCTAGGGTGTTAGTATCGTATTCATGGGCCAATTCATAGGGTCAAACACTTTTTTCATTTCAGAGAAAAGTACTTTCAGTCTGAAAGCAGTAATGTCCGAAGATCTGGTGTCTATCTTTTTAAGGTACAAAACACTAATATTTTTGCTACGAAGGTGTTGTTTTAGTTGTTCACTAGTTGTATTTGGGTTAAGTCTGGAGACAAAGATATGTCTGCGACCGTCCACAGCAGTTATTTTATGACCCTCTGTGCTGGCTCCAAAAACTGTGTTCATTGTTGGTTTGGTTGTTGTTGGTAGGACATTCTTTTTACCGGTTTGGGCACTGGCATATCCAAAACCAGATGTGATATTTTTATTCGTTAAGTTAATTATATTAGTCATAATTTCTTTATGCTTGTTTTCCATCTCTTGTTGTACGTGTCCTTGTACAGTTTTTGGCTTAGCTCCTGAATGTTGTTTTTGATTATCGGTATGTATTTGCTATTGAGTACATTTTTGCACTTACAACAGCTTTTCTAGTTGTTCTTTAAAGCATAGAACAAGTTCTTGGCTGGAAACAGCATCTTATCAGAATGTTTTATTCTTATCTTGGTGTCTAGCTTTCGAATCTTGTCTTCAATATTTGTATGTTTGCAGTCACAATCCTTCTGATTTGACTTTTCATTAAATCTCACTTCAAATTGTGCGATTCTATTTTGGAGTGAAGCTACTTCAATTTTCAACGCCTCCGCCTGCTGAAGAACTCTTGGGAAGGACTTAAAATATGTCAAGCATTCGGGATACATAAGCACCAAGGTGACTTGGAATGACAAGGATTTCTTGGGTCTGTGTTTTGTTACATTCTTGACAAATAACTCTTCTACACACATCACATGGGTACCCAAAAGTGTGAACACGAATGAAATAGAAAAACGAATTTTACAGGCCAAAAAAGTACTTGGCTGGTAATATAACATAATATGTAATATTATTACGGAGTAATTAATAATCAAAATAAGAAAACTTAGTATTTATGAAACTTTGCTTAAAATAATATATTTTGTGTGTGACCTATAAAGGATCACAGAAAATAACAGTTGAAGCTCTGGAAACATATGCAAAGAGAATATCACTGTGCATCTCATGAAGGGAACGAATAGGAAATGAAACCATGAAACATTGAATGGAAACTGAAGGCATCACGTTACGTAACGTGATATGAGTATGCGCAGCGTGTGCCTGAAACAAATTTACTGGAGTAGCTACCGACTGGACAAAGAAAAACAGGAAGTTCCCAGCTAAAATGAAAAAGAAAAATTCTCAAATCTATAGAGGAAAGACAACGTCGAAAGACGATATCCGATTTTCCACATTCTCTATGGTCTTTCAAAAATCGGAATTATTACACAATTTATGAAACTTGTATGAGATTTGTTTATGGATTAGGTATTAATTAATAATTTTTCACGAGAGTGGTAAAATTGATAAAGCTTCAATATTCTATGAGTATCCTTTACCATCAGAATCAGAATTATTTAATGTATATCAACCTATAAACTTATCACCCATACTTATATCACGGTATTAAAAAATGTAAGTCCCTTATTTATACTTTTAGATAGGTATATTGTTATTACCATTTAGTATAATGAGTTTATGTATCTTAAGAAGTACATTAAATTAACCTCTCCATATTCAGAAGAGCCTGGCACTTCTGTAACTTTGCAATCATTTTTCTTGCTTATTGGAACACTAACATTTAGGTAACATTTTCCAAATATTCAAACATTCTTCAGATTTACTAAACTCTAGGTTGACTAGTTGAGATGAATAGTTTAGATATAATCTATTCTGTCTCCATGGAATAAATTACGTGTTCAAATTAAAAAGCTACTTGGTCTAAAATAAGTTAAATATAATAATTGAAATTGCACTTCAATTTTTTTTCAGGGTAGATGTAGATATATTATTTTAGTGTATACCTGCGTCATTTCCACCCACAAGCTACGATTTAGAAACTATACATTTTATGGCTAAAATGGAGATGGTCCCACTTTATTCGCACATTCACTTTTTACATGAGGGAATAAAGAGTTAACTAGTTTAAATTCCACTTTTCAAAAACTATATGTGGTAAAATAGATGAAATAAATTTGTTTTAAAATTCGCATGGCTGCAACTTTTCGTGTTACAAAGTTGGACCGAATATAATTAAATGTTCGCAAACTATTCATCCGTTTATACTTCGTACTATTAACTTCGGGCTTTTTTTCAAGTACCTGTTTACCCAGGATTTCTACACAGGGGATTTTTTTTAATTTTATGGCCAATGTAAATACCGTATTTGGTGCATCGTATAATTTTCTAGATTTATTCATATTTTTAAATCTTGTCCATTACAGAGCTTGTATTTCAAAGTTGGGAGCTGATCCTTGATTTGGCACAGTTGATACGATGCGTATTTTCTTTACGACGGAGGTCGAGGAGACAGTTGATATTTTTCGTTTTGTAAATCTAGAATAATATATCTCATTACCAGTCCGGAAACTAGGCTTTTCCCGTGCGCGCACGACATTTTCTAGTGGGTAGCCAAGATAAAGTTCTTAGTTTGAAAAAAAGCTTTACAATCATTGCTATACACTGTGTTTTAGAGTCAGCACAAAATTTTATATTATTTAGAAATCATCATCATCATCATCATCATCTGCAGCTTTCTCAGTCCCTTTCTGGATATAAGCCTCTCCAATTCGTCGCCATTCGCTTCTGTCGATCGTCTGACTCATCCATTGGGTACCTGCCAGTTTCTGGATGTCATCTTTCCACCTCGTTCTTGGTCGTCCTTGGTTCCTTTTAGTTGTTCTGGGTCTACACTCAGGTGTCTTCTTTGTCCGTCTTTTATCAGCTGTCATCAAATGACCAGTCCATTTCCATTTTAGCCTTGCCACCCGTTCTGCGATGTCTATCACTTTTGTCTTTTGTCTGATCCATTCGTTTGTCTTTCGGTCTTGTAGTCGTATTCCTAGCATTTTCCCCTCCATTTTTCATTGAGTAATCCTTAAACATTCTATGGTCCCCTCATTAAGGCTCCATGTTTCTGCGGCGTACGTTAAGGTCAGCAGGACACATTGGTCAAAGACTTGTGTTTTAAGGTATTGTGGTAATTTGGAATTAAGTACATCACTTAGTTTTCCATATGCTGTCCATCCAAGCCGAATTCTTCTAGAGATCTCCCCTCTCTGACTGTCCTTATCGAAGGATATTCTTTGTCCGAGGTACACGTACTTGTCTACGACATTAATTTTACTGTTGTTGTCAAGGTCAACATCTGTAACATTATTGGAATTAGACAGTACTTTTGTTTTTGCTGCGTTCATTTGTAGGCCGCAGCTTTTTGCGGCACTGTTTAACTCCTGTAGCATGGTCTTTAAATCATCCATACTCTCGGCAAGAAGTACAATATCGTCTGAAAAGCGAAGGTTATTTAATTGTTCACCATTGATGTTAACACCCTTGGCCCCCCATTCAAGTGTCTTAAAGATATCCTCCAGAGCTATCGCGAATATTTTAGGGAATATTGTATCTCCCTGTCTCACGCCTCTCCATAAATTGATTGGATCAGTTCCCCAAAGACTGGGACTGTCATGGCTGCGTCGTGGTAAAGAGCGTTGATCAGCTGTATATATCGACTATCGATACGGCATCTCTTTAGAGCATTTAAAATAGCCCATTTTTCAAAGTCGATAAAAGCGAGGAAGGTCTGTTGATTATATTCCAGTGATTTTCCTACTATTTCCCGTAATGTGTGAATATGATCAATCGTACTCGAAAACAGGCCTGTTCTACTGGCTGGAATTCGTCAAGCTTGTTGGTAACCCTGTTCGTTATTATGCTTGTCAGGAGCTTGTAGGTATGAGACAGCAGTGCGATCGGCCTGTAGTTTTTAATATCTTCCCTGTCTCCTAGAGGATAATCACGTCCGCGTTTTCCATGTTTGAGGGATTTCACCTTTATCTAAGCAGTCATTGAAAAGTTTTTCTAGATATCCCAATAGTTTTGGGCCTCCCATCTTGATATATTCGATTACTATATCATCCGGACCTGGTGCTTTGTTATTTTTAATTTTTTTGAGTGTATTTTTAATTTCATATTTGCTTTTTTGTGGTAGATCCTCGGTGTGGTGCTTAGTTAATTTTTTTCTCCTATCTGTTTTATCGCGAGGTTTCTCGGATACTTTTGTTGAGTATAATTCTTCATAAAATCGTTTTAAATACTCCAGAATTTCGGTTCTTGTCTTGAGTTTATTTCCATTTTCGTCTTTTAATGATGTTATTTCGGATTTCCCTGGCGATATTCTTTTTCTAAATACCTTTGGCCCTTTGTTGTTTTCTAGAACTCCCGTTATTACCCCCTCGTTACACTTGGAGACATCGGCTCTTAATTGACTCTTGATAGATTTGTTTTTTTCCCTTAGTTCATCGTGTGTCATGGATATTTTATGTTTATTTCTATCTGCAATAAATTTTTTAGTTTCCTCGGTGATTTTATCATTCGTTATAGTTTTCCTATCAACTGAAAGAATTTTTTCAACAGCTTTCTTAATGCTCTCTGATACGTAGTTACTAAGCTGGCTTACTTCAGAAAAGTTTTCCATATCTTGTGTGAGAATATTTTCAATATTCGTTCTGTACTCGTCTTCATTTTATTGTATGTATTCTATATCTTTCATTCTTTTTGCGATGACACCATTTTTTGCCTCTCATGTTTTAAATTGATCTTAATTTTTGCTCTCACAAAAATTCTGTGATCGCTGACTTGTATATTATTTAGAACTATAACATTTTGAATTATATATGTTCTTTTTGTAATAATAAAATATATGTCGTTCTTTGTTTGGCCGTCTGGGCTTATACATGTCCACTGTCCTGTCTTTTTATGAAAGAAAGAGTTCGTTAATTTATGTTGATTTTCTTTTCTAAAAAGTTTACTAGCATCTGGCCCCTCTCATTGCGATCTCCCAAACAGGTCTCGTCTTTCCTTTCCGACAAATTTAGAAATACTCCTACTTAATAAAAAAAAAGTTTCTTATTTATTGTATACATATCTCCGATAGATGGTAAAAAGCTTCCGGTTTCGGCAAGGCCGCTATGCGTGAAATAAGATTTTTAGTCGCATTCGAAGCAAAAACCCATGGGAAATTTGTTGGTGTCAAATAGGTACGTCAAAATAAGTAGGTATATAAGAGAAGTTTTATATAGCTTACTTTTTAATATAGTTTACGTGACTAGGAAGTCTAATATAACCTTCTTATTTTTAGCCAAATATTTTTTTACGCAGTAATTTTTTATTGTTTTGCTTGAATGTTGAATATGAGTATGCGTTCCATAGCTTTTTCAAGTTTATCCTAATGACCTTACGCCCTACAAAAACGTTGCAAGTATTAATTATGAAAGGTCTTCTTTCATTAATAAAAATATCTTTTAGAGTATGGTAAAATAAGTGAACCATTATTTCTAAAATATTTGTAAATAAAGCCATCTTTTTCAAAATCAAATTTAAGTTTTAAATACATTTAACATCATTATAAGGTTTCAAGAATATTTAACAGAACTATAATATTTTCTAATAATGCTAATGTCACGCATAGGATATTTGTAGGTATTTACTGTTATGACATGCAGGTATGTCGTGACGCCACGCCCTGTTTGGCGTGCGGGTTATATAGCTAGCTACAGAGAGACGCGGGCTGTCCGAGGGACGGGAATTTGTTGAGCAATCCGTCATGCCGGGCAGTTCTCCCACCCTCAGCACTAGAAGATATCTATTATACTTACCTAAAAAACATTTCGACCTTGGTTTTAGTGTCAAAATTTCGGATTGCCCCCCTCCCCTTAGCTCACAAGCTGGCGACGCCCTTGCGGCTTGGGAATTAAAGTTGAAGGATTGAAAAATGTGTTCCCTTAAAATCAATAATCGACGGGTTAAAGCGTTTTTACAGATCTTCATTTTAAATACTGAAAATAGAGGTGTAAGTTTTCATTGGGCGACCCTAGATATTCATTGTTGTAGAAAAAATTCACAGCTCTTTACAAAGATTCAACCGAGGGAGACATTGAAAATGCCGAAGCAGAATACAACGCTTATTAAATTTGAGATCTGAGAAAGCTCATAATTGTGTTGAAAGTAATAGTTGATATAAGTTTGAGTTAATTTGGGTTAGATCAGATTAGATTACCATAGTTTAGTTTGCTAAATATACCACATAAATGCATATTACCTCAGATGTCGTTGTTTTTTACAATTCATAACTTTAAGAGAGGTTGTAAAAAGCAAAATAACATTTGCATTCGATTAGTCTCTCATTCCCCGATCTAACGATATGCAACACGATTAGTCTGTCGTGAGAAACTAAAAGACACCCTCACCCACCCCTAACACAATTTAATGTAAAAAATGACTTTTAGCAGATTATGTAAGTTTAGTTTACCAAAATATACCACATAAATACATATTACCTCAAGTTTCGTTCGTTTTTACAGTTTATAACATTAGGGGTGGTTGTAAGAACCAAACAAAAAATTGCCTTCGGTTCGTCTCAATCTCCGATCTAACGGGGTTAGTTTAACTTAGTATAAACTTATTTTAACAATTTGAGTAAATTTCGATAATTTATACCCAACTTTAATAGATTTGGTTAGTTCTGGTTGTTGTCGGATCAACTTTCGGTTAGTTTAACTTATTCTCAACCTAAATTAGTCATTTGAGTCGGCTCCGATACGTTATAATCAATTTATCAATTTTAACAGATTTGGTTAGTTCCGGTTAGTTGTGTTATCAACTTTCAGTTAGTTTCACTTAGTCTCAATTT
Source organism: Pissodes strobi (assembly GCA_016904865.1). Taxonomy (NCBI): domain Eukaryota; kingdom Metazoa; phylum Arthropoda; class Insecta; order Coleoptera; family Curculionidae; genus Pissodes; species Pissodes strobi. The sequence goes on along the minus strand of MU185430.1, from coordinate 11,009 downwards.
ATTATACTTATTTGAGCCGGTTCCGATACGTTATAATCAATTTTAACAGATTTGGTTAGGTGTGGTTAGTCGTCCAACACCTATCGGTTAGTTTCACTTATTTTAGTCGTTCCGATCGGCTCAATACGTTATAATCAATTTTAATGGGTTTGGATAGTTTTCGTTAGTCGTTCAATCAACTTTACATTAGGTCACTTAGCCTCAAATTATTTCAATCATTTAAGCCGGTTCCGATACGTTTGAATCTGCTCCGATACGTTATAAGCAATTTTAATAGATGACTTTTGGTTACTTTCGGTTAGTCGTGTATTCAACTTTCGGTTAGTTTAACTTAGTCTCAACTTATTTGACTAATATGAGCCGGTTCCGATACGTTATAACCAATTTTAATAGATTTGGTTAATTTTGGTTAGTCGTCCAATCAACTTTTGGTTAGTTTCACCAGAGAATATATCGTAGTAGAATATTCTTTGGTTTCACTTAGTCTTATTTTAGTTACTTGGACCGGATCCAATACGTTATAATCAATTTTAATGGGCTTGGTTAGTATTCGTTAGTCGTTTAATCAACTTTCGGTTAGTTTCAATTTGTCTCAAATTATTTGAATCATATTAGTCGATTCCAATACCACGATATAAATAAGTATACCGTAGGTTCACTGGAGACAAATTTTCAATTTTGCCGACAGCGATTGGCGACGGGGCGAATCCGAGTCAATCTGGTTCGTGGCCACTGGTTAGTGATGAGCGAGACTAGTCTTTGTTTTGCGGTCTTGCTCTTCTTGCAAAAAAAGCAAGACCAAGACCAAGACCAGCTCTTGCTCTGCAAGACCAAGACCAAGACCAAGACCGAGCAGTGCAACACTTATGCAAGACCAAGATCTTGTATTGCAAGACTTACGCAAGACCAAGACCGAGCATGCAAGAGCCTTACGGTCTTGCGTTTTTTTTTTAATTTGTTTGTATATTGCCTTTAATTCTGGGATCGAAATTGTTGGGTCGAATTTATATATATGGAGAAAAAACTTAAAATAATTTTGTTTGTGAGATACATCCAGGGAAAGTTAGACCGTATTCACTATTTGCATTGTATATAAATGAATAATAACGTATTCGTGTAAAAAGAGCAGTCAAATTAAAAAAAACAATTATACTTATTATTAGAAAACTCTAATTTGGATTTTAAACAAATTACACAAATGCCACTAAATTTCTCCAAGCGTTGTTACATATAGACCGGGATATAGTGTGGCCAGTGTGCCCTTTGTATATATGCTATAATAATACCGTTGACTGATACCCCTATTATTCAGTCAACCACAATACGCATATTAAAGTGAAGCATCATCCTGGGTTCTTTACATACAGGGTGTCCGAAAAGGATAGGAATATATTTGGTGTAGAAAATTGATTAAATGGAAAACGTTGTAAGATATTTAATTGCTAGACCAAATCTGTTTAATAATGAATTAATCTTAATGAATTTATAATTCATAATCACGAATTTCATAATGAATTTTCCACATATTTTCAAAAAACCAAAAAAAAAAATATTTAAAAAAACTGCTAGTTTTAGGTAATTTTAAAATTTTTGTTTGTATCTGCTATATATTTTTGACAAAACATAATACAGTCGTCCTTGTCCTACGCTGTCACGTTGTGTAATATCGTTGTTGTTTTTTATTTGTTCTTTGTTGTTTGTAATGTTCATTGTATGTTTGTGGTTTTTATTTTTTGAATCAATGGAATAGTTTATTTTATATACCTACTATTTATATAGGTCCTTTTAGGACATTCTTTTCCAATTTTTTCTAAAGGTTTTTAAAATTTAGTATTTAGCTGTTTAAAGTTGAATATAGCTATCTAAAATATTATTGGTATTGTGGCCTACCCTATCCTATAACTTTAGAAAATATAAATAATTTCCAAGCACAAAAAAGCATAATCTAAATTTTCAATGTAAATGAAATTGGTGTTTAAAAGTAAAAAAAAAATCAGTCATTCTGTCCATAAAAACTAGTATCTTTTGCATTATTTTTGCTTTTTGAACATTGTACTCTCCTTATATCCGCATAGTATGGGGTAAAGCAATACTTACCGCACGCAAATGAGTGAGGAAAAGTAAACTTTACCACACGCAAGTAAGTAAATTTGTTAACGAATTTGTCATTTGCTGAGAAAGGCATAAAACTGATGTGCAGATCTTCATTGAGCAATAATAATTTTGGTTTATTTCACTGTCCACCTAACGGGCTTGCTAAGAATCAGTTTTTAAAGAGGGACGTAAAATCCAATGACTTTGATATATATCTCTTCAAACTTATGAAATTTTATTATAGGAAAATATTCTAAAAAAAATATCAAAATTAAAATAACAACTGCATCAGATTATCAAGATATATAAATACTTACATTTCAACTCAACTATGGGCAACCATGCTTTAAAAAATTAAATACACGTTTAACTAAAATAGTTCTTGTATTAACGCCGAAATTTATAACTTTAAACACACAGGATGTTTCAATATTACACGGACAAATTTGAACAAGTGATTCCTTAACCTCGAAATATTTTTTTTTTTGAGAATTTTTACTTTAAAAAAATTACCTAGTAGTTAATATAGACAAATACCGTCCCTATCTTTAAACATTTATTTGTTTGAAAAAAATTGCCTCCAGTGAAAATCTACCAAAAAGTGCAAGACTAGCAAGAGAGTGCAAGGCCAAGACCAAGACCAAGACTGGACCCTGCAAGACCAAGACCAAGATCAACACAACTTATTAGACTGCAAGACCAAGACCAAGACCACACATGCAAGAGCAAGACCAAAACTAACACGGTCTTGGTCTTGCATTTGCTCATCACTACCACTGGGCCCCGCTACCAGGGACAGAGTGTGCAAACGCCCTGAGATTGTATACTTTCGCATCGCGTTGTCTTATAATAACCGAGGAAAGCGCATCAGCGAATAATTTTTGAATCTCTTCCCACAGACTGCTCGCTGCTGCAGGTAGAATAGTTTTTACCGTGCTGCGGCTTTTGCGTTTGATGCAAAAACATCAAACAATTTTTGCTGAGTGGGTCTACTCGATATTATTTATACTCTGCCAATACGTTGTAATCAATTTCCAATGATTGTTTTGGTCGGTCGTCTATTCAACTCTCGGTTCGTTTCACCTAGTATCAATTTATTTTAGTCATTTGAACTGGATCGTTATAATCAATTTCATTTTCAATAGATTTGGTTAGTTCTGGTTGGTCGCCAAATCAACTCTCGGTTAGTTTAACTTATTCTCAACCTAATTTAGTCATTTGAATCGGCTCCGATTACGTTATAATCAAATGTAATAGATTAAATTAGTTCCGATTAGTCGTGTAATCAACTTTCTCAGTTAGTTTCACTTAGTATCAATTTATTTTACAAATTTGAGCCGGTTCCGATATGTTATAAGTAATTTTAATTAATTTTGATAGTTTTGGTCACTCGTCCAATCAACTTTTAGTTAGATTCACTTAGTCCCAAGTTATTTTAGCGTTATGAACCGATTCCGATACGTTATAATCAATTTTAATAAATTTAGTTAGTTTTGGTTAGTCGTCCAATTAACTTTCGGTTAGTTTCAACTTATTTCCGATACGTTATAATCAATTTTAATAGATATGGTTAGTTTTTGTTAGTCGTCAAATCAACTTTCGTTAGTTTTACTTAGTATCAACTTATTTCAGTCATCTGAACCTGTTACGATACGTTATTATCAATTTTAATAGTTTTGGTTACTCACCAAATCAACTTTCAGTTAGTTTCACTTAGTCCCAACTTAATTTTAATAGTCGTCAAATCAACTTTCGGTTAGTTTCATAAGTTGATACTAACTTATTTCAGTTATTTAAACCGGTTCCGATACGTTATAATCAATTATCATAGAGTTGGTTAGTCTACCAATCAATTTTCGGTTAGTTTCCTTAGACTCAATTTAATTTCAATACGTTATAATCAATTTTTCATAAACAGTGTCGTGACGTTCACCAAAATTTTACGTAGCGTGACGCGTCCTTGAAAAATCACTCATGAAACCGAAGAAGTATGCATTTGAACCATCTCCTATAAGTTATAATCAAATTTAATGTTTTTGGTAGGGATCGGCAAGACAAGAAATCTTGTCTTGACAAGGAATTTCTTGTCTTGTCTTGAAATATTTTCAAGAATTAAAAAAAATCTTGTCTTGATCATTTCTAGAGAGTTGGTGCCTTGACTCGAGAAATCTTGAAATTTTTTGAAATCTTGACAAAAAGGGAACTCCCGTTTAAAAGTAGCGGTAAGATTGGCTGATGTGATATTTATGCATTATGCGTAGAATCGAGATTCAGGCGGCCAGGGCCAGGGTAGTATTAATTATTTTACAGTTCGTTGCTTCATATGCGTTGTTTACGTAGCGAAATTTACGTCACTGAAGTAGACCCACTTTGCAAAGTTCGTTTTGATTCTAATATCTTAGGCCATAACATATACAAAAATGATAAAAAATCCTATGAAAATAAAAAGTTATTAAGCATAAAAAAATATCCAATTTAATTTGGCCCCCAAGACATTTACCAAAACTAAAATATCAATTTCAATTTTGTTTGTATATGCCTGTTTTCTAATGGTCAATATTCCGAAACTTTTCCAATCTTTTTTTGCATATTTTTACATTTTCATTTCATTCGGTCGATTTTTGCAACGACCTGAAATATTGGTTTAAAAAATACCCTCTTTTCTGTGCGCCATTGAAGTAGACGCGTTTTGCAAAATACTTTTTGATCTCAATTCCTTAAGCCATAACGTATCCAAAAATGATAAAAAAATCCTTTAAAAATAAAAAATGACACACAGCATCAAAAGCCCCAGCAACTTTTCTCATAAGACACGATACAAGCATGTCTGCCTGAAAACATTAATATCTATTTTAATTATTAGTCAAACAACGTGATTCAAAATAGAAAATACTAATATAAGATGAAACTACAAAATGTATTACAAAGTGAATCTACGTAACCATATGCAGAGTGTTGAGAGTTTGAGAGTTTTTAGATAAACATACATTTTTGAACAGTTTTAATCATCTCCTGATGATGCTAACATGGTTAGCGTTAGCGAAACGCGCGTCGAGTGCAGTAATTCTGTGTCGGTATTGTGGATAAAACTCCGTTTTAGTGCATGTTGCCGAAGGTTCCAAACCCCAACATAGTCTTAACACCCTGTACCTACATAGCCCACTGGTTACAGCAGTACATTTATTTTGTAATCCTGTTGAAGTTTCTTTTTTGGCATTTTATTTTTTGAATCACTTTGTTTGCTTATTTAATAAACCAGATATGCCTGTTTTCAGGCGGACATGTTTGCATTGCCTCTTATGAGAAAAGTAGTTGGGGGTTCAAGACTTTTGAAGTGGTGTAAGCATTAAGAAAGGTTCCAATTTAACTTGGCCCATAGTGTATATCTCCAATTTGGACATCCGGCAACGTGCTTGGTATTATAAAAAGTGTTTGCATAATTTAACTTTTTATTCATCTGTTAAAAATGTTCCAGTGCTTTGTTTCTGGCTCAGTAAGCTAGCAAACAAATTATTATTTTTTTATAGTTCTTGATTTTCAAGAAATTTCAAGATTTTCTTTTGATTTCTTTCGAAGAAATCTTGATCTTGAGAAATAATTTCTTGTCCTGTCGTGAAAAGCAAGAATCATTTCTTGTCTTGATCTTGTCTTGAAATCAAGACAAGATCAAGAAGTTTTCAAGAAAATGGCGACCCCTAGTTTTTGGTGAGTCACCAAAAATTTGAATTTGCTTTAATATTTTTAAGTGAAGAGTAACTCTTTAATTGTGATTTGACCGTTGTTTGTTGGTGTTGTTTGTTTACTCTTCGTTGATATGCTCTTCAGGTCCAATGACAAGTAAGTGTAAGAACCTCTACCATTTTCCTTTGTCTCTAAAAAAATTCACACAAATAATTATAAAAAAAGCACCATTCTTAACTTATACACCTATTTTAATGCCTTTCAAGTTTTAAACACTCTCAGAATACTGATATAACATTGTCAATTTTATCATTTTCTTCCTAAAGATCTCATAACAGCCACTTTCTTTTACTAATGGGTGGTTCTTCTACTTACTTTTCAGGTAACACTGATGATGGCTTAGGCCGAAAGCGCTCTGTTATGCTTCTATAGGAAGTCCTTTTGGATTAAATTTTGCATGGAATACAAAGTGTTTCATTTAGTTTAATATTTTTAATGTGTTCCGATACGTTTTAGCCATTTTTTGGTTACTTTTGGTTAGTCGTTTCAGTTATTTTATTTTAGTCATTTGAACTGGTTCCGACGCTTTATATAACCAAATTTAATGTTTTTGGTTAGTCGCCAAAATTCGGTTAATTTCGGTTAATTTTGAATATTGTTAATACTTTTAATCTGTTCCGATACGTTTTAGCCTTTTTTGTTGATTTTTGTAACTTTTGGTTAGTTTTGATTAGGCGTTCAATCAACTTTCGGTTAATTACAGTTAGTTTTAATTTATTTTAGTCTTTTGAACCGGTTCCGGTACGTTATAACCAATGTTAATGCTTAGTTAGTCGCTAAAATTTGGTTAATTTTGGTTCGTTTTAACTTACTTTAATTTGTTAAACTGTTCCGATACTATTTTTTATTGTTTTGTATTCTAGCTGTATATTTTGCAATCTAGCTCTAGCTTTGTCTACCAATTGTAAAATTTTTTGACAATAAAGCATTATTTTTTTTTATTATTATTATTATTATATTTCTTTTGCTTCCTCGATATTTATTGGTTCTAGTGTACAGGCATGCTTCGGCCTTAACGGCAATGCATAATAATAATATTATTATTATTACCCCTTTTTGGTGCTTTTGGTTAATTTTCGGTAGGCGTTCAATCAACTTTTGGGTAATTTTAGTAAGTTTAAATTTATTTTAGTCATTTGGACCGGCTCCGATAGCTTATAATCAAGGTTTAATGTTTTTGGTTAGTTTTGGTTAGACGCCAAAATTCGGTTCGTTTTGGTTAGTTTTAACTTACTTAAATATTTTTAATCTGCTTCGATACATTTTAGCCCTTTTTTGGTGATTTTGGTTAGTCGTTCAATCAACTTTTGGTTAGTTTCAGTTAGTTTTAATTTATTTGTCATTTGAACCGATTTCCTCCACATAAACAAACTAAGACGATCTCTCACGCGTCTGACGGCATGTGTGGCAAATCTAGCATGCACTTTGTCGTGATTTGATATCACATAATAGGAAAACAGAAACATTTTCAATGTTAATATGATATGTAATAAGCGCGATAAGTACGTTTTGCCCGCAGTAGAAATTGCCCTATGTTACGGCAAAGACATGTTTACTCCGCTTAGTATAATATAATATACTATAATGATATTTTCCTACGATCGTGCGGGAAGTAACTTTTCCGCACGATTTATCGTGCTGAAAGTACTACTCTTCCGCACGATTTTTGAAACTGTGACCGAATTTATATAAAATGTTCTACTAATTTGACACCCCTGGTATATATTACAGTAATTAGGTGCCGGTTGTGATGAAAATATCAAATACACATCACCCCGTTCTGGAGCAGGTGGTAAATATTGTTTTATACCTCAGCAACTGTCAAACAAACATGACAATTAACAACTGTAGCCTTTCTTCAGTTTTATCATGTTTGCAAGTTTGAAGGAGAAGGTTTTTCGGAAGACATCATAGAGGCCATCAACGCAGCAAATAGTACTCTGATTCCAGAAAAATCTAAAGAACGTTACAGTATAAAGCATTTTGAAATACACGTTTAACTTTAATAATATGTTTAATTTGTTCTCAATTCTCTATTCTCCTAGTCTAAAATAAAGATTTTTTTGTAATATTTATCTGTTTTACTGTTTATAATTCTGTAAAAAAATCGTGCTGAAAAGAACTACTAGCACTGAAAAGTAACTTTTCCGCACGATTTCGTAAATTAATGAATATCTTATCTAAAACACTCAATAAAGGTGAAATACTCAAGAAGCTCAATAATTTTTGTAATTACAGTATATTATTATTTACCTCAAACCTATAATTGACGTTTATCTAAGAACTATAGTGAGTCCACGGATTGAGTCCCCAAGAAGACGAATGGAGTAAAAATCCGTGGACACACTGTATATCGCTTCGCGTCGTTCGTGCAACTGCCGCCTCGTGCGGAAAGTATCACTTTCCGCACTTGTTAGGTAAATAACTATTTAATCCTAATTTTGGTCTCTATATTCAACAGATTCAGTCGCAGTTTGTAGTGTAGTTAATTACACGGCGGCAGACTCTACGGTCGAACATTTATATTAACCTGAGGAATTTCAGTCTTTGCCAAACAATATTTGAGTGTTTTTATATCTAACTCATACAAAAAATGCATTCAAAAACAATCTTCAAAAGTATCGAATTTAAAATAGGTTAAACAATGCAGAAAATTGCTTCAAAGCAATGGGACTAAATAAATCAAAATAAAACTATAAAAAACTGTCGCCGAAATAAAGCTTTCCAGCGAGAATAACGGGAGAGATAATAAGATTAAACTTTTATGATTATCGCATAACTATTCCATTGTGTCTAACATGCTGATATTGGAATAAAGTTCGCGCCGAGGGACGACCCTGAAGGCAAAAAATCTCTGATTTAGGGCTTCTATTCAGACTTTGGAAGGTAATAGAGATTTCAGATCACACTAGAAATTTTGTGGTTTTCATGCATAAATTAGGCAATTTTCTGGATTGTATAAATTATTATTATAATAAGAAGCGTTATAGACATTATACGTTAGTTAATATTACAAAACTGTAGTAGGAAAATGGCGTTGTGTTATTGTAATTACAGTTGTCAGTTATTGTCATCAATGAATCTTGAATCCGCAGGTATTTTAGCAGATAGAATCGTGAGAATGCTCAAATTTGATCATATATTGAAAGCTATATATATTTTATATAGCCTACATTTTTCGGCAAATTTAACTTTGCGTCGATGGTGTTAATATATTGACAAATATACCTACAAACTCGGTAAAGTTGAGGATATTCGAATGCTAAAGCTTCTCTTGTTTAACTTCTCCATTAAAAGCTTAAATTCAGCAAACTAACGTATAAGCTCTTTATAGTCTCTTCAGGTTACTGCAGTCGTATTTGACTAGCAAGAGGCCGCATGTTGAACTAGATAAGTGCATCGTCAAGGTTTGTGCTTCAGGCATTATGGAGGATTCCCTTTTCGTTATTATATCTAACATTTTAAATGTATTAATTATGTTTTGTTATGTATTATACGCAGATGTCTTAAAGGCATTTAAAATTATATAATCTACCAATGACTAGATTAGGAATAAGATATTTTTTGATATGTGTAGGGAAGCCGGGGGGGAATTGAAGCCTGTGGTGAATAGGAGACACCTCGTTATTACGCATTGAAACGCCTTACTATAACTTCTGAACGCACTCTAATTAGTCGCATGGGGTCAATGTGCCCCAGCGCGCGCCACTGTCTCTGTAACTTTACACTCGGGAGGCGTGCAATCTCTTCCTCCTCTCTACCTTCCTAATTTTGCGTCGTCTCAAGGTTCCGAAATTCCGAATGCCAGTATCGTAGTTAATCCCGTAGTGAGGTGTTTATAGCGAGTTACTCATCGTTTTGACCCCACGCGACTAATTGTGTGATTGTTTTTTATTAGCTTCTACAGGGTAATAATCTCACCAAAATCTGATATTTGTGCTAATTATAATGTAGCGAAACGAACCAAACGATGGACTTTGGCTGTTTTCTTTCATTTTTTAAATGTCGCTGCTAATAATGCTTTTATTATATATAAATCAAATACAAACTCAACTAGTATTCAGAGAAAAACATTTCTGAAACAATTGTCCCGAGATATGGTCAAAAATCATCAAATTACTCGCAGTTCTTCTCAGCATATTCCCAAAAACATACGAAAGCGTATTCGACTGCAGCAAAATATATCTGACAACTTGGTGCTTCCACCAGACGTTCCTGGACCTTCCCGAGGAAGATGTGGAAAGTGCCCTAGAAGAAATGACAATAAACAATCGGTTAGATGTACTAAATGCAACACATTTATTTGTAAAGCCCACATAAAAAAGATTTTATGTACCGACTGTACTGACAGCGA